>JAPMLY010003563.1:0-20071 GCA_026401115.1 Tetraselmis chui | reverse complement strand
GGTGCAAGCTTAACCAGTCACAAACAGGTTCATTTTTGACTATGTAGGGTTTCCCGTAAGACACATATGTTGTGGGGTTAGAATATAACACAAAAATAAATAGGGTTCACTTTTAGGGTTACCTGTTTGCGAAGTTTCTTGACCCGCTCCAACTCTGCACGGCACTTTTTCACCACCTTGTTGCTCACCCACCCCGGCGCGCCAGCTGGCGGCAGCTCCAGCCAGCGCTCCTCCGGTAGCTGCATCAATCGCCAATGGATGGCGAGTGTGTGGTGCATGTGGTCCAGCGTCTTCTGCCGTCCCGACTTCTCTTCCACTAGCGAGGCCACTTTCTGGCGCAGCGCCGGCACTGCCTCCTCACCCAGAAGGTCGGTCATCCCCTTGCAAACCTCCTGCGAAGCAGCCCCAAAAGGCGATAAACCACGCATTCACTCGCTCTCAGCAAGAATTCTCGCGACCAGAATTTCGTCAAAATATTTGACTAATGCTAAGGTTTGGCGCGTCAACAATTTCGCTCGCCTATGTCGCAAATAGCATTTCATATCAACGCAACACCCAAGCTTCCCCACTCGGCCAAGAGATGTCGCTACAGGTGCTTGCACGCCGTCTTGCGAAGTAGGTTTAGAGATACTCAGGATTGCTTAGCGATATATACAAATTAATCAAAGTAATCATTTTTTCTTGTAATTCAATTATAATTAAATTAATCAAGCTATATCATAAAAATTAAGAGATGCACCTGTGTTCTTCGTCTGCTTTCTTTATAGTGAATCTTGCCTTCCAGTTCCTGGCTAAGATTTTTTCCTCCTTTCTTTCTTTACTTGGTGGTCTCCGTTGCTTTTTCTTATAAGAAAATTCTCATTGTTCATAATAAATTCATTGCTTGGCGAGATATACTCATTCATTGTATTTCGATTTTCTTCGGACTCAATCATAATTAAGTCAATCAAGATATATCACAAAGATTAAGCTGAAGTTTAGAAAACGAAGTCGACTTTCGCTTTTTTGTACGGAACTTTATCGTTCGCGTAGCGATGTGCTGACGTCGGCCTGTTACGTAAACCCAGGTTTAGAAAATGAAATCGAAGTTTCATGGACACAGCTAGTACGAGTACCGGTATCCGTACATGTACCGTACCAGTACCCGTACGAATATATGTAGGAGTATCCAGCGCATCACCACCCGCGCGCGCACCCGGCGCGCGAATTCTAACACGACGAGCATCAGCTCAGCGGCGTTGCTGTTTTTCAAACTCGGCGGAACCCCCCGGAAGCAGTCAAACGTGCTGCCCAGCCGTCACGCCCCCCCCTCGGCTTCGCAGCCGCAAACCGCTACCGTGTGCGAGTGCGTGTGCACGATGCGCCTCAACGTTGCCTCCGTGATTGCGCTGGTCGCATTTGCGGCGCTGTGCGATGGCGCCGCTGCAACTCACAACTTCGACCCCACCCACAAACGCAAACTTCTACTTCTCGTTGTCGTAGCTGCCCTGGATATGACACTAGCAGCGGCAGCCGTTGCGTCGCGCAAGGCGAGGCAGCACGTTGAGAACATTGCAGAGCCGCGTGGCCGGAAGCGTAAGGCCGAGACCGCACAACGCCACTACTGTTGGAAGGAGGACGGTTTTGCTGGCCTCAACGCCATCAGAAATAAGCCCCCCAGCGCAGAACTAGGCAAGGTCATGTGTTCTGGCCAGAGTCCCTGCCAGCCACGGCATGGCTAGGTGTGGACGGGATGGCGGCGCGGGGTGGGCCGGCCGGAAAGAGGGCGGCCGCCCGCTGCTCGGCTGACATCGAGCTGAGCAGTGCCAGAAGCTCTTGCGGCAGAGGATTCTCCGGCACGTTCGCCCGCTCCATTCTAGCAAGCGAGGCCTGTGGACCCCTTCTACAGATGGAGGCGTGGTTTGCGGATGTAGTCGCCTGCTGGTGTTCGGGCGGTGCGGGTGGCCATGCTACCGGTCGCGCGCGCACACATGTCGTAATGTACAGCACGACTTCGTTTTCGACTTTGTTTCGGACTTCGAAACGAAAACGAAAACGCCCGACTTTGTTTTCATTTTGGGCTTGAAACAAAGTCCGAATCAAAGTCCGTGGTACGTTTTGGGGTTGACTTTGTTTTCTAAACCCCGTACGAGGGCGAATCGACTTTTAAAATGTACGGGTTATCGGAAATAAAAAGTCGATTTCGTTTTCTAAACTTCAGCTTTAGGCGATGCACCTGTTTTCTTCCTCTGCTTTTTTTGTAATAAATCATTTCTATTAAGTGATGCACCCGTATTTAAAAGCGATAGATGACGAGGCCGATGGATTGTAGCGATGCACCCGTTGCTGCTGGGCACTGTCATGACTGCTTGTAATTTGACATCACAACACGCTACCATACGGGTACAATCTCAATTTTTTTACCACCGAATAGAGATCCGCGTACCTGTACCCTTTAAATAGGGACAAAGGATACGGCACTGTACAAACAGTCGCACTTGCTACGGCAATAATACCAGGTAGGGGTACAGGTGATTGCTACGGTTCACGCTGCTCCCGCGATCCTATCGATAGTGATAATTCGAATCTAGTACACTTATTTGCGATCGCCACTTCTTGTGAAGACCTGTACCGAACTGTCCGTACGTCGATCGACGGATACCTGTATATGAAGGGGCTTCGATTTGCGAAAAAAATATTAAGCTGCTTATCATAAAACCACAATTACTTACAAGAAAATAAAGCATCATAAAACTACCAGACGCGCCAAAAACACGCGCTATCCATGGTAATCAGAGAGCACATGAAGGATCCCTCCTGGTTCAGCTGCCGAAGTTTTTAGCGCATTGCAAAATTCAGCTCTCACACGGAGGTTTCTTTCCTTGTGACGGTTTAAAGCAGAATGTAAATTCAAAATGCATGCCGATATCAACATTGCTTTATTAGCCATACCTTCATAGCCGAAGATGGGGCGGGCTAAGAGTCACAGTTTAGTGACAGGAACGGTAACCAGTTAACATGTAACTAAATACTATAGACAGACCACCGACATCAATCTGCTCAGGAGAAAGATCTCTGCTATGCAGGCATCGGGTGAGATAACACAAAGATATACCGCTACCTGCAGGTATGCATTCAATGGTAACAACAGAAGAATGTTACGACTTTTCTGGTGTCCCGGGCTTTTGGTGTCGAATGGTGTTTCGGTGTCTACTGAAGCAAATAGCTGTAGGGAATTGGTGAGGAAATATTTTACTAATTCCATAGGTCATGGAAGTCATTCAGTGAAAAGCCAGTAGACAGATTTGGACGATTTTTCATTAGTGAAAGGCACCTGTACCGAAGCGGTTTTTAAAATGTAATCGCATGTACATCAGTACAGAAGGAAACGCAAGAATCACACACTACCAGCAGGAAAGCACTCAACAGCATCAGCACGACCACTTTGAACATCATCTCGGAGGGTTAGACGTAAGAACCAAGAGTGCCATTCTCTCAAGAACGCGAGGCAGGCGCATCATGACAACAATGAACATGAACAAAGCACAAACCTACCCCTAGCCACGGGCAGGGGGGAGCACTAAACCGCATCCGCACAACCAACGTCAATAGCATCACACTGGTCAACTCAAGCGGCGACAGGTAATCCACGTGGCGCTAGATTGCCAAACAAATTTCTCGGCAAAGATTAGAGATAGCAGCGAAAGGGATGGGTATTTTCTGTCCACTGCCATTCTCGTTTTAATGGAGTGATCATCCATTGCGATACATCAAATTTGCGCGTATGACTGCTGCTGCATGCCTCATCCCTGCTTTGAGGGCTTAGGGTTCGTTGCATTTTTCGTCTTCACTTTTTTTTTCTGGTGGATTCCAATAAAATTTTTTTGAAATTAGAGATTTGGTTAGTATTATTATTCATTGGAATATCGTAACGTCCCCTAGGGTACGTTTGCCAAATATACTAAATTGCATATAATTTCGCGACGGGGCCACCACAGGCATGGCCTAAGGGAAAGTAGTGCATAATTATAGGGTAGGGTAGGGTGAGTTCGCGCGAAGCCTAGATTGGCTGAGCGCGAAGGAAGAGAGTGTCAGGATCTTGGCTAGCCCTGGCTTATAAACAAGGCTAGCGCTAGTTAGAGCTGACCGGTGGGCGAGTCATCGGGTGGTTGGTTGCGCCCCATTACCATTACAAGTAAGGTGCCTTGGAGGTGCGACGAGCCGTTACCAACGGTAACAATAACCGCGGGGATTGTTGTCCCGTACACATGTGAGTTAGGTTTGCAAACCTCTTTTTTGAAAAAGAGTTAAAAACAACCTGACCATCAATGAAAATGATAATTGGAGCAATATTATTCCACTGATTTCTTTGTAATAAAATCTCTTAAAAACTGCAATATAATGCAATAATTTTTCAAGTACAGTTATAGGTAATCCTCACCGGATATCCGTACATGTAATGCTTACTTTTATGGTACTGGGAAAAATCGCAATCCCTTAGTACTGACTGGGAAGGGTACATTTATTGGAAATAAACGAATAGTATGTACAATTCGCGAATGTGAGTTACGGCACCTGTACCAGTCCCTGTAATGAGGGATAACGGCAAGGACGACCAAATAATATGTATCAGTACAGGTACCCGTAGCGATGTACGGCTGCTGAGAATGAAACATGGTCGCCACAGCGTCAGGGATAGCGATGATGGGATGATGCAACAAGTTATTTTAGAGGAAAAATCTTACAAAAAAAGCAGTGGAGGCCACCAAGCAACAGTTTCCTACCATGATACAATAGTTTCCTACGGAAGGCGCAGAAAAGAAGTACTGTCGCAATTTAAATTTGAAGACATTTGAGCATATATGGGCAAATGCCGCCGACAACCGTTATTAAGAAGCGTGGAGCTTCACCGCGTCCTTTCCCGCATCCATCTTTGAGAGGACAGGTGTGCATATTGTGCAGCCTCTTTTGTCTTTGCTATGTCATTGACCTCGCGACCCTCTTGTCGCTCTTTGCCTCCAGGTTTTCCGCCCTCTTTTCCTGTCGGCATGTCTAATTGTCTATGGTATTCATTCCTGTCATTCAATTTTGATGCCGACCATGACTATCGCTACCGTTAGTTGAGAGCGGCCCGAAGCAAAATCATAGCGCCACGTCCGGCATAGCGCCACATAGCGCCACGTCGCTATATCGCCACGTCCGTCATCCCGCATGGCGTCTAATCAAAGTCGACCTACTGGATTTTCTGCTCGCTATAATTATTGGATTTTCTGAGTGGCCTTTCTAAAGTTGTTCTCACGTTTTAACCTTACAATATTATGCAACGCGGTGCATCCGCCGTCACTTTATATTTGCTCCCAAAAAACGGACTGCTGCGGCCCCGTGCAACAGTGAGAGTACCCGTACAGCCATATGGCAAAACATGAATGCCAATTATGATCTGTTCATCTTTGGCTTCATGCGCTTGTTCTGTGTGTTTGTTTTTATTTTACTCATAGGCGTTGTGTTTTTATCGTCAGCATTGAATAATACATAAAGCGATTCGGTAGCCGTTCAACATTTTTGTAATTTCATCGCGAATGATTAGGATATAGATAGCTATTACCTTAACATACATCGAATTGGAATTAAAGGAAAAAAACAGTGGAAACAAACCGGATGAAAATGGAGAGAGAAAAAACTATATTAAACCATTTCTTTATTATGGTAGTTCTGGTAGTATGTACTACCGACATATATTCAAGTACTGATGTTACGACAGGTACTTTCGTAACTTAATCGATTGCAATATTCAAATCAATTTCACAACATTACAGCGAGAATCATTTAAGTGCCGTAAGTAAACGCGCCGCGCAGTCCCTCCCCCCTCCCCGCGACGGCCTACCTGGATGATGAGCTTGTCCAGCAGTTTGTGCCCCTGACGGCCGCACCACCTTCTCCGGCAGGTTGTACATCTCTATGAAGAAGGGGCGCAGGTGGTCCACAATCTCGCGCTGCTCCACTCGCCGTGCACGCCGCTTGCCGAGCTCCCCCCGCGCCGCGTGCGCCCGCCACGCAGTTTGAAGGATGACCGCGTTGTGCGCCGCCCATGCGTCCTTGTCGCGCATCAAATTGTACCGCTTCCGCGCTTTGTAGCCCTTCCACACCGCCTGCGCACGTCGCAGCACACAATCAGACCACGCACCAATTACACCCTCTAGTACATACATCCCCCCCATCCCCACACACGCAGAGCGAACACACTCCCTTCTTCGCAAATGTGTGTAGGTACACACACTCACACTCAAACACGAAGTGACACGCATGTGATGAAAACCCCCCTCTCCCCTCCACACACACCAAGCTGCACCTGTCTCTGCCCTGATTTCATGTGGTGCCTGCATTGTAGGCCGCTACGCAGATGGCTTCTTCCGACAATTGAGAAGGGGATTGACGCCACAGAACCTTTTAGTGCACGGGGCGCTGCTGGGGTGTGATTTCCCCCCTTCCCTCCTCCCTACCCCTTTCCGCTCCCCGCCCTTCCGCGTCCCTACGGCCTACTTAGAGGACCTCTCTGCCCGACGTATGCAGGACGCTGCTGGCGGGCGTCTATGTGGCCAACCACACGGGGCAGACGGTATGGGAGACGAATAACCGCGGGGTGAGTATCATTCTGCCTTTCCGCTCATTTGCCTTCAATAATGCGGAGCTTTCATGTGTGATATCGAGCGTGCCTGCAGATGCAAGGCGTGATTCGCTGCGAATATGTGTGTGTGTGTGTGTGATGCGTGTGTGAGTGTGTGTTATGTGTATGTTGTGTGTGATGTGTTTGTGTGTGTGTGTGATGTGTGTTTTTTGTGTGATTGTGTGCGTGTGTGTATGTGTGAATGTGCGTGTGTGTGTGCGTGTGTGTGTTTATGATGTGTTTGTGTGTGATGTGTTTGTGTGTGTGATGTGTGTATGTTTTGTGTGTTTGTGTGTGTGTGTGTGTGTGTGATATGCTTGTGCGGATGTGTGCGTCTGTATGCTTATGTGTGTGGGTGTTTGTGTGTGTGTGGGTGTGTTCAGAACGCTCGGCTGGATTTTCCGCCGTGGGAGAGTCATTACCAAACGGCCGCCGCCATCATCCAGCGCAATTTCCGACAACACCGCGGAGACCACCACGTCCGCACCAACGCTGCCATCACCATCCAGCGCTTCTACCGCGGCTACGTGGTCAGTGGCCCCCTTCTCCCGAAAAACACAAAGAACAATTGGAAACTTGACAATGTCATTCGCAATTAAGGAGGATTTGCACGTTGGTATTCACGTCATTCGTATTGGGTGCATCCAACACATTCATTTTGCTATGGTTCTGTTGCTTGAGCGCGTGCTTGGTGTACGGTGTATGACGTTGAATGCCGTAATTAAATTGTATTTTTCATACATTGGCGTGGTGGAATTTGATAACAAGACGTTCAGTATTTGATTCATATGGTGTTTACCAATTGCAGCAGCTGGTAACTATTGCAAGGTCCTTCTCCTGCTATCCAGCACCGCCCTTCCCCCCTTCGTAGTAAGCACCACCATTTTTTGTCTGAACCCGACAGGTGCGCGATGCCGTCAACGCGTGGAAGCGCGAATGTGCGGCGCTGTGCATTCAGACCACATGGCGGATGTACTACGCCAACAAAAATTTCTACAAGGTCCGCCTCTCACCCTTCTTCACCCTGGTCTTTATTGTACTCGATATCCGAGTCAATCAGGGGAATATGGCGCACTGCGCACACTGTCTAAATGTATAATGTATTCGCATTTAAAATGCATAGGGACATGCTTCATGTTTTCAATATTTTGTAAAACCCTAATAACTGTAAAATTGGCTTTCGAGAGTTGCACGCATTTCTTTGCCTTGGTAGGAGGGGGTATTGATATCATTGTGTCGTTGATTGGACTATTTATATTGAATGGATTGCGCAACTGTCTGCCTTTGATCAACCATCACGTCTTCGATTTGTGGGTCGTTGAAAAGTGTTTATTCCCATTTTTGTTTTATCTATTTGCCGCACATTTGTCCGTTTAAGGTGATTTACGTTTCCTCTTTTCTCCTCTCTCACTTCACCGCAGGTATTGGCAGTCATCCACATTCAGCGCGCCTGGCGGTGTCACGCGGCGCGAAGAGGGGTGCGCCGAGCAATTGCTGCGCGAAAGATCCAACGCGCGACGCGACTCTTTCTCGCTCGGCGGGCGTTGGGCGGGCTGCGCGCAGAACGCGATGCGGCGTTGACGTTGCAGGCGGTGCAGCGGGGGCGGGTTGGCCGGCGTGAGGCACGGCGTCGACGGCACCGGAGTGTTGTGGCGGCGAGGGTGGAGGCGGAGACGGAGGCGACTGTGAGGCTGCAGGCGATACAGCGTGGGAGGTTGGCGCGCCGGGAGGCGGCTTCGATCAAGCTGGAGCGAGACCAACGGGAGGCGGCCACAGCAATTCAGGTGGACTGCTGCCCATCGACTCCCAAAACCCACGCACGCACGCGCTCACGCAGATACACTGATAAGTACTCACGAGCGAGCGCTCACACACACATGCGCGCACTAGCACAAACACACACACACACACACGTAGACATACACACACCACACACACACACACACATACACACACACACACACACACACACGTAAACACACACATTTATGAACACGCACACGCACACATTCACACACACCCACACCCACATACACGCACACACCCACACACATTCACAAATACATGTACAGACACACACCCACACGCCCACAAACACTCCTTCACGCGTACAAACACACTCATACATACACCCGTATAAACACACACACACGCACATACACGCTCTCATATACACGCGTGCAAGCACACGCACACATACACCCGTATAAACACGCACACACAAACACACACACACGCGCACGTGAATGCACCGACATATATACGTACAAGCACGCGCACGCACGCACAAGCACGCACACGTAGAAACGCGCGCGCGCACGCACACACGCGCACACACACAGACATATACAAAGACATATAGGCGAGTACACACACACTTGAACTCACACCAAAACGTACATATGCACGCGCGTGCAACCACACTCACACGCGCACTCACACGCACGCACGCGCACACACACAGACACTGAGACACATGCTCACGCGCGCGTGCATAGACACTGATACGCACACGCACAAAGGCACACGCACACAAACGTGCACGTACACACACATACTCACGTGCTCGCGCGCACGCACGCAGACACGCATACGCGCCCCCGTCTGCATATTCATTAGCCAAGAAATGTAGTAATGAAGATTAGCTTTAGATTGAATTAATTCGAACGTGTGTCAGTATTATGACATGAGATAGAATTTGATGGGAACGATTTGTCTTTGAATGGTGTCTTGCACTTAATTATCGCTACATGACATTTAATGGGGACGGCGATGCCCATTGCGCGAATCATTTCCAAACCTGAAGCTAATTATTCATTTAGGGATACTCGCAAGCGCTGATGTGCGTTGATTTGGTGAGTGCTTGCACCAATGGAGTAGGAAAGACACGGGACTTTATACTGAACCGAAAGAAAAAGGCACGGTCAATATCATAACCGATACAATCAAATAGTGCTGTATTTCAAGGCGATTCAAGTTTTGTATTCTCTTCCATCGCGCCATAAAATGCGCAACGAAGAGCTCACAAATGTGGCCCGTTTCAATGTCCGGTTGTAATTGCAAGAACGAGGTTTTGGTTAACTCAATGAATTTTGGTTAGTAGCTGTTTCGGGCGGAGGTATTTGTGGCAGAATGATTCAGTAGCTATACCGTATGTTAACTTCTTTGCGGGTGTGAAGTGTTCCGGTGCGCGGGTGCACGCCTTGTGGCGTTGCTCTGCAGTCTCCCACACCTTCCAGAGTGCTCCACATCTCCTGCACAGTCCTCCGCTTCCCCGTGTGACTGACCCTGAACTGCGCTTGCACCAGGCGGCGTGGCGGGGACGAGGGGCGCGGGTGAAGGCGCACGGCATGCGTGAGCATAACGCGGCGATCGTATTGCAGAAGACGTTCCGTATGAGGCAAGCGAAGAGGAATTACCGCGTCATCCGCGCGGTTGTGCGCACACAGGCGCGTCCACAATTTCCATTTCTCAAAATTTAGGGTTTGGCTTGATGTTTAGGGTTTTGACAGACTCGAGCAACTTGGCTGATTTTTTTCTTTGCGTTTGCGCTTTACTGGTATCTGGTAAAAGAATTTCGATGTAGGGTTTGGGTTTTTACTAGGGTATTGTACCCTATATGCCCACCTTCAGGCCCTGGTGCGGGGGAAGCAGGCGAAGGAGCGGGTGGAATTTATGAAAAAGCACAAAGAGGCCAACTTCCACAAGGTGGGGCCGCATTTCCCGTTCTCGCTGCTGCTGTGGTCATGACGGCCTTCCAGAATGCAATTGGTATCGATTGTAATTTAAGTCGCGCCGTGTTTTTGCATTCTCAAGCACAGCTTCCGTTTCCAATGTCGCAGCGACTTCTATCAACAACAAAGACACTAGCAATGTCTGTCACTGAGCCACCCCCCTTTTTGACCCCTCTTTGTTTCAGTCCGCCACAATCATCCAAGCTGCTTGGCGGGGCCACTATTACCGGCGCAATCAGAAGACCACTGCGGCGGCAGTAAAGATTCAGGTATCCCCTTCCCTACCACAGCCTTCCAAGCAGCACATGTTCGATTTTTTTTTAACCAACGATGAAAGCGTTACATTTCGGCTCGGGATTTACAGCCTCCTGTGTTTGTTGTGGGTGTGTCATTTAATGGTGTCACCCGAACATCACTGTATATGCATGCGTTTGAAAGTTTTCTTTTTATGTCAACGTGGCTTTCCGTGTTGGTGGTTACTGTGAGGCCCGCAACACAGCGATTGTATGTAAAATTTATTGTTTCCTCCCTCCCGCAATCCCTGAGGCCGTCTGCTGCGTGTTGCTGTGCGTGCAGGCGCTGTGGAAGGGTCACCACTACCGAACCCACACGCGGCAGCACAACGCAGCATTGGCGATCCAATCGGCGTGGCGAGGCGCCGTTGTCCGCCGAGTGTACCGGAGCGAGAAGCGGTCGTGGGACCTCATCGCGCTGCGCCTCCAATTCCTCTATCGACGATTCATCGCGCGGCGACACAAGGTATGCGCCCACGTTTTTGCTGTCTCCCCTAAGCACACCGCCCAAAAGTGGATAAACTATTGACGATGGGCGCAATGATACGGTTTTAATGGTGTTGCTTGGAAAATGATTAATTCGGTGTATCGACTGCGCCGTGGGGGGGGGGGGGGGGGGGGGGGGGGGGGGGTGACATGGCTATGCATAGTCTAGATGTCAGCATTTTAAATGAAAACATAGAATCGTTTTGAAACGCAAATTATTTTTTTATTTGTTCACACTTGCTGCAGTGGGTTTTGGCGTTTAATTTATGCATATATATGTTTGGGGGGTGACATGCCTACGCATTGCCTCGATGTATGCATTTTTCATGAAAATAGAATGTCGTTTTAAAACTCACATAAATTTACAATTTGTTCACAGTTGCACTGAATTAATGTGTTAGATTGGGCCTCGATTTTGTTTTGTCTTTGCGGTAGCGCGGTGCCTGTATTCGCAATCGTTGGCTGAGGCTGCATCATGGGTACTGTTTGTCTCCAGGTGATTGCGCGGATGATGGCCGAGTATCGCGTCGCATGCGCGCGGTTGATCCAGTCCACGTGGCGCACGCACAGGGAGCGACGCAAGTTCCTGCAGTATCTACACAACCGGGACGCCATGATCACGTTGGCCACGCGCACTCAGGCGAGCCCCCCCCCCCTCTCTCAACCTATTCGAATAAATAAGATGACGCAGAACCCTGCGAAGGGAATTGAGACGGCGTGGACCACGATGAGTTAAAGAAATGCGAGGTCGCCATGTGGTTGATTGAATTATCAATACAATGGGAACGTGATTGCAGATATTCATTGGTTTCGCGCTGTCACACGTAAGCTTTTAATCTCAGCTACCTGCGTTAAGTGATGAAATTTGGCTTGTTTAACGATACAATGCATGGCGTCAACGTGTTTGTATATGTGTGTGTGCTTTTGTGAGTGCGTGTGTGTGTGTGTATGTGTGTGTGTCTCTCTCTCTCTCTCTGTGTGTCTCTCTCTCTCTGTGTGTCCCTACTTGTGTGTGTCAGTCTGTGTATGTGTGTATGCGCGCTTGTGTGTGTTTGTGTGTGCATGTTGGTGTACGTGTGTGTTTATGTGCGTGCGTGTACCTACGTGAGTCCATGTGTTTCAGTGTGCGCGCGCGTATGTGTGTGTGCGTGTACATGAGTGTGTAGATATTTTTATAGTGTGCGAGTGTGTGTTTTTGTGCGTGTGTTATTTGTGTGTGTGTGCGTGCGTGTGTGTGTGTGTGTGTGTGTGTGTGTGTGTGTGTGTGTGTGTGTGTGTGTGTGTGTGCGTGTTCGTGTGTTTATTTGTGTGTGGGGATGGGGGGGATGTATGTACTAGAGGGTGTAATTGGTGCGTGGTCTGATTGTGTGCTGCGACGTGCGCAGGCGGTGTGGAAGGGCTACAAAGCGCGGAAGCGGTACAATTTGATGCGCGACAAGGACGCATGGGCGGCGCACAACGCGGTCATCCTTCAAACTGCGTGGCGGGCGCACGCGGCGCGGGGGGAGCTCGGCAAGCGGCGTGCACGGCGAGTGGAGCAGCGCGAGATTGTGGACCACCTGCGCCCCTTCTTCATAGAGATGTACAACCTGCCGGAGAAGGTGGTGCGGCCGTCAGGGCACAAACTGCTGGACAAGCTCATCATCCAGGTAGGCCGTCGCGGGGAGGGGGGAGGGACTGCGCGGCGCGTTTACTTACGGCACTTAAATTATTCTCGCTGTAATGTTGTGAAATTGATTTGAATATTGCAATCGATTAAGTTACGAAAGTACCTGTCGTAACATCAGTACTTGAATATATGTCGGTAGTACATACTACCAGAACTACCATAATAAAGAAATGGTTTAATATAGTTTTTTCTCTCTCCATTTTCATCCGGTTTGTTTCCACTGTTTTTTCCTTTAATTCCAATTCGATGTATGTTAAGGTAATAGCTATCTATATCCTAATCATTCGCGATGAAATTACAAAAATGTTGAACGGCTACCGAATCGCTTTATGTATTATTCAATGCTGACGATAAAAACACAACGCCTATGAGTAAAATAAAAACAAACACACAGAACAAGCGCATGAAGCCAAAGATGAACAGATCATAATTGGCATTCATGTTTTGCCATATGGCTGTACGGGTACTCTCACTGTTGCACGGGGCCGCAGCAGTCCGTTTTTTGGGAGCAAATATAAAGTGACGGCGGATGCACCGCGTTGCATAATATTGTAAGGTTAAAACGTGAGAACAACTTTAGAAAGGCCACTCAGAAAATCCAATAATTATAGCGAGCAGAAAATCCAGTAGGTCGACTTTGATTAGACGCCATGCGGGATGACGGACGTGGCGATATAGCGACGTGGCGCTATGTGGCGCTATGCCGGACGTGGCGCTATGATTTTGCTTCGGGCCGCTCTCAACTAACGGTAGCGATAGTCATGGTCGGCATCAAAATTGAATGACAGGAATGAATACCATAGACAATTAGACATGCCGACAGGAAAAGAGGGCGGAAAACCTGGAGGCAAAGAGCGACAAGAGGGTCGCGAGGTCAATGACATAGCAAAGACAAAAGAGGCTGCACAATATGCACACCTGTCCTCTCAAAGATGGATGCGGGAAAGGACGCGGTGAAGCTCCACGCTTCTTAATAACGGTTGTCGGCGGCATTTGCCCATATATGCTCAAATGTCTTCAAATTTAAATTGCGACAGTACTTCTTTTCTGCGCCTTCCGTAGGAAACTATTGTATCATGGTAGGAAACTGTTGCTTGGTGGCCTCCACTGCTTTTTTTGTAAGATTTTTCCTCTAAAATAACTTGTTGCATCATCCCATCATCGCTATCCCTGACGCTGTGGCGACCATGTTTCATTCTCAGCAGCCGTACATCGCTACGGGTACCTGTACTGATACATATTATTTGGTCGTCCTTGCCGTTATCCCTCATTACAGGGACTGGTACAGGTGCCGTAACTCACATTCGCGAATTGTACATACTATTCGTTTATTTCCAATAAATGTACCCTTCCCAGTCAGTACTAAGGGATTGCGATTTTTCCCAGTACCATAAAAGTAAGCATTACATGTACGGATATCCGGTGAGGATTACCTATAACTGTACTTGAAAAATTATTGCATTATATTGCAGTTTTTAAGAGATTTTATTACAAAGAAATCAGTGGAATAATATTGCTCCAATTATCATTTTCATTGATGGTCAGGTTGTTTTTAACTCTTTTTCAAAAAAGAGGTTTGCAAACCTAACTCACATGTGTACGGGACAACAATCCCCGCGGTTATTGTTACCGTTGGTAACGGCTCGTCGCACCTCCAAGGCACCTTACTTGTAATGGTAATGGGGCGCAACCAACCACCCGATGACTCGCCCACCGGTCAGCTCTAACTAGCGCTAGCCTTGTTTATAAGCCAGGGCTAGCCAAGATCCTGACACTCTCTTCCTTCGCGCTCAGCCAATCTAGGCTTCGCGCGAACTCACCCTACCCTACCCTATAATTATGCACTACTTTCCCTTAGGCCATGCCTGTGGTGGCCCCGTCGCGAAATTATATGCAATTTAGTATATTTGGCAAACGTACCCTAGGGGACGTTACGATATTCCAATGAATAATAATACTAACCAAATCTCTAATTTCAAAAAAATTTTATTGGAATCCACCAGAAAAAAAAAGTGAAGACGAAAAATGCAACGAACCCTAAGCCCTCAAAGCAGGGATGAGGCATGCAGCAGCAGTCATACGCGCAAATTTGATGTATCGCAATGGATGATCACTCCATTAAAACGAGAATGGCAGTGGACAGAAAATACCCATCCCTTTCGCTGCTATCTCTAATCTTTGCCGAGAAATTTGTTTGGCAATCTAGCGCCACGTGGATTACCTGTCGCCGCTTGAGTTGACCAGTGTGATGCTATTGACGTTGGTTGTGCGGATGCGGTTTAGTGCTCCCCCCTGCCCGTGGCTAGGGGTAGGTTTGTGCTTTGTTCATGTTCATTGTTGTCATGATGCGCCTGCCTCGCGTTCTTGAGAGAATGGCACTCTTGGTTCTTACGTCTAACCCTCCGAGATGATGTTCAAAGTGGTCGTGCTGATGCTGTTGAGTGCTTTCCTGCTGGTAGTGTGTGATTCTTGCGTTTCCTTCTGTACTGATGTACATGCGATTACATTTTAAAAACCGCTTCGGTACAGGTGCCTTTCACTAATGAAAAATCGTCCAAATCTGTCTACTGGCTTTTCACTGAATGACTTCCATGACCTATGGAATTAGTAAAATATTTCCTCACCAATTCCCTACAGCTATTTGCTTCAGTAGACACCGAAACACCATTCGACACCAAAAGCCCGGGACACCAGAAAAGTCGTAACATTCTTCTGTTGTTACCATTGAATGCATACCTGCAGGTAGCGGTATATCTTTGTGTTATCTCACCCGATGCCTGCATAGCAGAGATCTTTCTCCTGAGCAGATTGATGTCGGTGGTCTGTCTATAGTATTTAGTTACATGTTAACTGGTTACCGTTCCTGTCACTAAACTGTGACTCTTAGCCCGCCCCATCTTCGGCTATGAAGGTATGGCTAATAAAGCAATGTTGATATCGGCATGCATTTTGAATTTACATTCTGCTTTAAACCGTCACAAGGAAAGAAACCTCCGTGTGAGAGCTGAATTTTGCAATGCGCTAAAAACTTCGGCAGCTGAACCAGGAGGGATCCTTCATGTGCTCTCTGATTACCATGGATAGCGCGTGTTTTTGGCGCGTCTGGTAGTTTTATGATGCTTTATTTTCTTGTAAGTAATTGTGGTTTTATGATAAGCAGCTTAATATTTTTTTCGCAAATCGAAGCCCCTTCATATACAGGTATCCGTCGATCGACGTACGGACAGTTCGGTACAGGTCTTCACAAGAAGTGGCGATCGCAAATAAGTGTACTAGATTCGAATTATCACTATCGATAGGATCGCGGGAGCAGCGTGAACCGTAGCAATCACCTGTACCCCTACCTGGTATTATTGCCGTAGCAAGTGCGACTGTTTGTACAGTGCCGTATCCTTTGTCCCTATTTAAAGGGTACAGGTACGCGGATCTCTATTCGGTGGTAAAAAATTGAGATTGTACCCGTATGGTAGCGTGTTGTGATGTCAAATTACAAGCAGTCATGACAGTGCCCAGCAGCAACGGGTGCATCGCTACAATCCATCGGCCTCGTCATCTATCGCTTTTAAATACGGGTGCATCACTTAATAGAAATGATTTATTACAAAAAAAGCAGAGGAAGAAAACAGG
This sequence comes from Tetraselmis chui, assembly GCA_026401115.1. Taxonomy (NCBI): domain Eukaryota; kingdom Viridiplantae; phylum Chlorophyta; class Chlorodendrophyceae; order Chlorodendrales; family Chlorodendraceae; genus Tetraselmis; species Tetraselmis chui. Next base: position 3,619 of record JAPMLY010003563.1, on the reverse strand, counting down.
TGCATCGCCTAAAGCTGAAGTTTAGAAAACGAAATCGACTTTTTATTTCCGATAACCCGTACATTTTAAAAGTCGATTCGCCCTCGTACGGGGTTTAGAAAACAAAGTCAACCCCAAAACGTACCACGGACTTTGATTCGGACTTTGTTTCAAGCCCAAAATGAAAACAAAGTCGGGCGTTTTCGTTTTCGTTTCGAAGTCCGAAACAAAGTCGAAAACGAAGTCGTGCTGTACATTACGACATGTGTGCGCGCGCGACCGGTAGCATGGCCACCCGCACCGCCCGAACACCAGCAGGCGACTACATCCGCAAACCACGCCTCCATCTGTAGAAGGGGTCCACAGGCCTCGCTTGCTAGAATGGAGCGGGCGAACGTGCCGGAGAATCCTCTGCCGCAAGAGCTTCTGGCACTGCTCAGCTCGATGTCAGCCGAGCAGCGGGCGGCCGCCCTCTTTCCGGCCGGCCCACCCCGCGCCGCCATCCCGTCCACACCTAGCCATGCCGTGGCTGGCAGGGACTCTGGCCAGAACACATGACCTTGCCTAGTTCTGCGCTGGGGGGCTTATTTCTGATGGCGTTGAGGCCAGCAAAACCGTCCTCCTTCCAACAGTAGTGGCGTTGTGCGGTCTCGGCCTTACGCTTCCGGCCACGCGGCTCTGCAATGTTCTCAACGTGCTGCCTCGCCTTGCGCGACGCAACGGCTGCCGCTGCTAGTGTCATATCCAGGGCAGCTACGACAACGAGAAGTAGAAGTTTGCGTTTGTGGGTGGGGTCGAAGTTGTGAGTTGCAGCGGCGCCATCGCACAGCGCCGCAAATGCGACCAGCGCAATCACGGAGGCAACGTTGAGGCGCATCGTGCACACGCACTCGCACACGGTAGCGGTTTGCGGCTGCGAAGCCGAGGGGGGGGCGTGACGGCTGGGCAGCACGTTTGACTGCTTCCGGGGGGTTCCGCCGAGTTTGAAAAACAGCAACGCCGCTGAGCTGATGCTCGTCGTGTTAGAATTCGCGCGCCGGGTGCGCGCGCGGGTGGTGATGCGCTGGATACTCCTACATATATTCGTACGGGTACTGGTACGGTACATGTACGGATACCGGTACTCGTACTAGCTGTGTCCATGAAACTTCGATTTCATTTTCTAAACCTGGGTTTACGTAACAGGCCGACGTCAGCACATCGCTACGCGAACGATAAAGTTCCGTACAAAAAAGCGAAAGTCGACTTCGTTTTCTAAACTTCAGCTTAATCTTTGTGATATATCTTGATTGACTTAATTATGATTGAGTCCGAAGAAAATCGAAATACAATGAATGAGTATATCTCGCCAAGCAATGAATTTATTATGAACAATGAGAATTTTCTTATAAGAAAAAGCAACGGAGACCACCAAGTAAAGAAAGAAAGGAGGAAAAAATCTTAGCCAGGAACTGGAAGGCAAGATTCACTATAAAGAAAGCAGACGAAGAACACAGGTGCATCTCTTAATTTTTATGATATAGCTTGATTAATTTAATTATAATTGAATTACAAGAAAAAATGATTACTTTGATTAATTTGTATATATCGCTAAGCAATCCTGAGTATCTCTAAACCTACTTCGCAAGACGGCGTGCAAGCACCTGTAGCGACATCTCTTGGCCGAGTGGGGAAGCTTGGGTGTTGCGTTGATATGAAATGCTATTTGCGACATAGGCGAGCGAAATTGTTGACGCGCCAAACCTTAGCATTAGTCAAATATTTTGACGAAATTCTGGTCGCGAGAATTCTTGCTGAGAGCGAGTGAATGCGTGGTTTATCGCCTTTTGGGGCTGCTTCGCAGGAGGTTTGCAAGGGGATGACCGACCTTCTGGGTGAGGAGGCAGTGCCGGCGCTGCGCCAGAAAGTGGCCTCGCTAGTGGAAGAGAAGTCGGGACGGCAGAAGACGCTGGACCACATGCACCACACACTCGCCATCCATTGGCGATTGATGCAGCTACCGGAGGAGCGCTGGCTGGAGCTGCCGCCAGCTGGCGCGCCGGGGTGGGTGAGCAACAAGGTGGTGAAAAAGTGCCGTGCAGAGTTGGAGCGGGTCAAGAAACTTCGCAAACAGGTAACCCTAAAAGTGAACCCTATTTATTTTTGTGTTATATTCTAACCCCACAACATATGTGTCTTACGGGAAACCCTACATAGTCAAAAATGAACCTGTTTGTGACTGGTTAAGCTTGCACCTTATTCTCGTAGCAAAGCTTCTCTAGCCGCGGGAGTCTATGAGCATCATCGCATGCTTCATGTCTTTTTCGAAGGGTGTCTTTAATTTGCCTTGGGTTCTCTCAATGCAAGTTAGTGTTAGTGATTCGCCGCTAGGCGAGTGGGACATTAAGTCTACAACGGTAGCATAGCTGCATGGCTGCTGTCTCCATTATCGTTGTCGCGCGTCTAGCAAGGAGGCCGCGATGGTGAGGGTGCGGCGTTTATGTGGCTTAGTTGTGCCTCATTGCGCGTGCGCTTTCTTAGTTGGATTTTATTTTGATTACAATCACATAGGGTCCTTAAATATCACTGACACACCGATGAACCATACAAGAACAATTGTAGTGGGGTAACAGCTCTCTCTTCGCGGTGCCCAAACGGGTTTCGGCATATCGACTAGACCATCTCCCCCCCCTTCCCCCCCCCCCCGAAGATTATGTATAGCACCTGCCAGTCGCAGCCACATTGCTTTCCCTGCTTTCCCCGTTGTGCAATAGTTTCAAAAACTGGCCATTAGTCGAGCCAGCAATGCAACAACATGCCTCCCCCCCCCCCCCCCCCCCCCCCCCCCCCCCCTCTTCTCCCCCGGCCTATCCAAATTTCGTGCATCGCACGATTTGCGGCCGTCACCGATACGTAGGCATACTATTATTTTTAGCCGATTCTTTTAGAATTTCTTCGCCGTTGCGGGAGAGAGGCGCTGAGAGCTGTGTTGACAGGCGGTGGAGCCGCTGGCACACGCGGCGTGGGCCGACCTGGAGCGCATCCGTGACGAGCTGGGTATGACGGACAAATGGCGAAAGAAGCTCAAGTTTTACAGCCCGGCGGATGAGGAGTTGGTGGACGACATCGTGGAGCAGCTGTGCGTGCTGGAGGACCTCTACATGCCGCTGGCGCCGCTGGTGCCGTTGGTGCAGCATCTGGAGGCGCACCTGCAGACGCAGGATGACATGTTGGCGGCCACGGACCCCGTCATGGCCGCGGCCGCCAAGCAAAAGGCGCTCAAGCGGTTGGCGAGGCAGGAGTCGAAGATTGCGGAGATGCACGCCGAGTTTCCGACCCTCGTGTCGGAGACGCTGGAGCGGCTGCACCAGCTGGAGCGCCTCGCACTGCCGGTACCCGTGGAGACGGTGCACGCGATGTTTGGCATCCCCACCGAAGAGGACCTCGCCTCCGATATGGAACGCTACATGCAGGTGAGCTATCTCCAGCCTCGTCCCCTTCCCCGAACTCAAACCCTCTCATAGATAGACACCTTACACGCCCTCGCGCACACGCATACACACAGACATACACGTACCCACACACCAACAAACATTGATTCACAGACAGCGTATTCACTCTTGAGCAGATATACACAGTTTCCCACACATTTAACCCACCT
>JAPMLY010003562.1:7500-15397 GCA_026401115.1 Tetraselmis chui | reverse complement strand
TGTGTGTGTTTGCGTGCGTGTGTTGCTTTCACTTTCTTCGAGATAGAGGGGGGAGGGGGGGCGCACCGAGGGAAGGACCGTCGTCGGCCGGGAAGGGTGCGGCGGCGGCAGCGGCAGCGGCCGCCGTGGCGCTCCCCCGATGCCCGATCCTCCGCAGAGGCCTTGGGCAGGAGGCGATGGCGGGAGTGCAGCGGAGGGGTACGGGTGCGGTTACTGGTGTTGGTGCTCGCAACGTCGCGGGGGTGTTCGACGGCGCGAGTCGTGCCGGGCGGCGACTGAGGTGAGCCGAGGAGGGGGCGGCGAGGAGGCGCGCGGTAAGGGCGACCATGACGCTGTCCTTATATACCTCGGAACGCACGCAGAGGGGGGGGGGGTGGGGGGCGATCGGTCGGTGCGCGTTGCTTCCTGCTGCTGCGGTGAAGTTGTGACGTGAACCTGGATGGTGATGAGCTGTTTCGCGCAGAGTCGACCCTTTCCGACGCCGACCATCACTTCTGATGTGATGGCAGTCGATGGCGCGGGGCCCGCGCTGTGGCGCTGCCACGCTGGCAGATGGAGCTTGCCAGGCTGGTCGCATGGAGGGTACTGCCACCCGTACGATAGGTACTGCGGAGTGAACGTCATGCCGCCTACTAAAAATAAATATAGCCGCAAATAACACAATAATAATATAATCTTTATTATAATACGTTAATTGCAATAAAATTCTGATTATGGATACAGGTACGGCTAGGCGCGCTCATAATTTAGCTGTGATTCTAAAAACTGTATTACTTCACCTTCTTGCTTTGAGGATTGTACGCCAACGCATTAGCAAACACCAAAAGAACATTCCTGGCTCTGCCAATCCATTGCAAAACTGCTTGGGGCTGTGACGCGCCGCTAAATTAAGTAACACTATTGAAAATGAAATTGAAATTGTTTACAACAATACCAGAATTAACCGGCTGCTATGTCTGGCCCCCCCCTGCTTTTGCATAGTAGACTTATTTAGCTAGGGGATAGACCGTGAACTACTAATCCCAACCTCTCCATTGGCAGTGACGATACTGTCTAAAACATACACGTAACCATGTATTTATTATTATTGATCTATACGTATTTTCTTTTGGATACATTCTGAAAAAAAAAGTGTCGCTAGTCTCCTCGATACGCGGCATGCTCTAGCCGCTGCGGAGATGCTGATCAGCGAGGCTGGTCAGCTTGAGCTGGTCGAGACGAACGTGCCTAACCTCGGGTACCGTGCGACTCCGGTCGTGCCGGAGCTTGGGGGAAAGGCATGTGAAAAACCCCCTCGCTCAGATCTTCGTCGGTCCCGTCTCGATCCGTGCTCTTCCCCGCCCGAGGTAGTAGTTGCTCTCCCGACGCACTTCGCCGAGTCTTCTCTCCTCCTTCGGGGGCTGGGAAGAGAAAATAGCTAAGTTGCAACTCAACATGAAAATTTTCTTCAATCTTGGCTACAATATACCGTGAAGGCTCATCAACTCCTATTGGACAAGATCGCTTGCTTTGCTACGTCGGACTTCAAAGGCGTACATTCGGCTTTTCGCTTGATGGTCACGTGTGCGGTACACCGCTACGGGCCCTTGCTTCACACCCTTCCTCCCTGATATCTGCCGACCGTACCTTGCTAGTGTAAATATGGGCGTTCAAACTGCAATTTTCCGAATGTCGGGCACTTCATAGGACGTACAAACGCTCGATTAATGAATTGCACTAAGCGCCAAATTTCAATGTCCGCGGAGTTTGAGGGGCTCGAGCTCGATGTTAAACGTGTTCACTTTGCTTCAATCAATGCGACCCTCGCCAACATGATTATTGATTACGCGTCCGAGTCGCTAGTTCCGATGTACGGTCCTATCCCTCAGGAACTACTTCATATTGCTACTTCTACTTTGCCGTGGGCGGTCCAATTGCGTAATTCGTATGGTGCGATATTCAATATGGGCGGGTCCTCGGAATCGGATCTCGCGGTGTTGACTTGCATACTAAATCAAGACCTTTCCGATTATGTTGGCCTCGATGTTGGATTGGTGGTATCTCTGGTAAGTTAACAAGGGGCGGCGTCCGCTACCCAGTGGACTTGCTTACAACTTCCAACTTCCGACGTTCTCACTCGCTCGAGAGATCCTGCGGGCCACATTCAACGAGGAAGTTCGCGCATTCGTTGTGCCCGGGCCTAGCTTGACCCCTTGACGCTTTGCAACCCTTCCCCACCGAACTATAAATAGGTAAATTCGGGTACATGCCGCGGTGCTTTGGCTCTCTTTCTCGCTTCACATGAGTCCAGTTTCAAGGTGCCGGCCGATTGCTATACAGTGGCAGCGCACCGTGTGTTGGGGCTTACTACGGAGCGCGCCTCTCATGTTCAGAAGTGCCCGCGCTACAATGAGGCTCCCTAAGAGTCTCGTGGGTATTCGTCGACGGTGTCGGGTACCTCTATGTCGGGTGAGCGCTCCACTAGTGCTATGCTTATGGACCACATCCCCCGGTACCCGTGCTCTTTGTATCTTATTCAGCTCTAAGATCGGGTTTTCCACGTGCTTGAAGAGTTCATGCTTGAAGCGTGGGCTACTAAGGGGCGGGACTGGCGGTAGGAGGTCCGCCGTATTCGGTCGGGAGTTTCTCGAGATCGACATGGGGATGTGGTATGGTTAGACTTGAGGGCTGCACACCGTCATGTTGTTGATGTGACGGACACAAGCGCTCGCACGAACACCAATGTTCCTCAGATAGGCGCTCGTCTCTCACTCCCGGGCAGTCTTGCATTGGAAGGTAAATTGGGCGAACTCGATGTGGACCTCCGCACTTCCACTCATTTGCTTGGCACGCCTTCGGTTCAGTCGGTCCATGACATATATTCCTTCGTTGAGGAGGATGGCGGGCGGTTGGCGCATGTGGCTACTTATTTGGATGATGGCATGGCTACTTTGGTGGAAGTTCGTCGCTTCCCTGACATGGGTGCTGCTCACTCGTGTATATAGGTTTGACAGTTATGTCCGCATGCAACATTTCTTTCGTCGTTCTACTTATGTTTTCTTTCGATGGTTTCTGGGGGAATGTGCGGCGAGAATTCATGCCACGTCTTTTTGCTGCTCTTCATGGCACTTTGGGTTCCTATCTTCGCGATGCTTTGCAAGCGGGTAGTGTCGTTGCTGTGGCATGTCTCTTTGTTCCTCGGGCTAAGACATGTGGGTTTTTTTCCTTCTTGTTTTTCCCTTTTTCATTGGTGGTTTCCACCGCTTTTTCATTTAGGTATATACCTTTACTGGCAGGTAATACCCTTTTGCCTCCCTTCTCCGAGGCCTTAGTATGCTTATGTGCCTTTGATATTTTCTTTCCACTTTTTTTCTGTGGATTCCACTGCTTTCTTTGTAATATAATGCTTTTATTTATATTTTACAGATAATCAAGAATGCTATCCTACAGCATTAATTTGCTAAAGTGTGCGTGTGTGTGTGTGTGTGTGTGTGTGTGTGTGTGTGTGTGTGTGTGTGTGTGTGTGTGTTTGTGTGTGTGAGTGTGTGTGTATGTGTGTATGTGTGTGTGTGTGTGTGTGTATTTGTTTATTTGTCCGTGTGTTTGTCTTTCTGTGGGTGTGTCCCCTTATCATTAGCTCGATTGGATTCGGTACTAAAAATGCCCCCCCCTAGTATTTGCCGACCGTACCTTATTCTTGCAAATAGGGGCGTTCGTACTGTAGTTTTCCGAATCTTGGACATTTCTCATGACGTACAAACGCCCGATAAACTGAATTGTGCTAAGCGCCAACTTTCCCTCCCCGCGGAGTTTGGGGGGCTTGATCTACCGTCTCTCGAGCTCGATGCTGATCCTGCTCACTATGCTTCATTCACTACGACCCTTGCCAAAATGATTATTGATTACGAGTCCGAGTCGCTAGTGCCTATTTACGGATATACCCGACATGAACAACTAAATGTTGCTACTTATTATTGTTGTAAGTAATACCGTATACGTATTAGTTGCAGATAGCTACTGTAAGCTACTCTAGATATGATTAGTACATGTCTAGATCGGACATACCGATAAACTGTTTGACTCGGTACATAGCTGTCGCTAGGCTACTGCTCTCTCACTTCTTCTGTTGTCCCGACACCACGCATGTAGGCTGGTTGTCGCCGTAACTGTTCCGTTTGCGGGACTGTGATTGTAACTACGTTTGCGTAAGTTATCTTCCACACTAACTGTGTTTGCATGGTTCAATAGGTTATGGGCCCCCGCCTCACGTCACTCACGCGCGACAACATGGTTCGGCGAGCTGCGATCGACAGCTCTCCCGCAGAAGGCAAGTTTCTCTAGACACCTAGTACTTTCAACATGTAGTCGGCGGTATCGTCAGTATAAACTGCAACTTAAAACCCGCCACCACCCCTCTTAAGTCAGCGCCACTCGACGGCGATAGCCAGCCACCCACACCGACGCACTCGTCGTGGGTGGACAGGGTGCACACAGGTCCAAGCAGGAGAACGGGGGGGGGGCACTGTCGGGTGAATACGCATCCACAGGTTGCGTATTGTTGTATTGTTGTCAGTCACTCAGTGACTATGTCCACTACATGCGCCAGACCTTTGACGACTACAACGACACATGCCAAATGGTTGATGGCTCCGCTGCCATCCACCCCCACAACCTCGGTCTCCTCATGCTGCGCGGTATTTCCAGCAGCGGCCCACACGGTCAGGCGAAGCAATGCGTCATCAACGCCTTTGACACGGACTACCTCATGTCGGCTGATGAAGTGATGGCCAGCATTCCCCACCTCGCGCACAACATGGACGACGACCCTGCCCCGGACACACCCGCTCCGGCCATATCACCCCCTCCCATCTCCGCGTTCGTCGCTGCGGGCCGCGGCTCGCACAGCGGTCGAGGCCAACCACACCGTAATCCTCGCGGCCATCGACCCAACAAGTGTGGCGTTTGTGGGAGCCTCAACCATCTCATGTCCGCCTGCACCGCCACGGATGACGCTATCCTTAAGTGGAATCTCGCCAAGCGTAAGATGACCGTCCAGAAGTACGGCGCCGCCGGTGGCACCACCTCTACTCACGCTGCGCTGCTGAGCGACGTCCCTGCCGACGACGTCCCCGCTGATGACACCGACTGCCTGCCCACCCTCGAGGACTGCGCTGATGACTACGATGACGACGAGGTGAGTGTCCCTTTCAGCTCTGTGGCATTCTCGTCTTCCCTCGCCCCGGGTCGCAACCTGTCACAGTTTTGGGTCGTTGATTCCGCCTGCTCGATTAACCTCACCGCGTTCCGAGATGACTTCGTGAAATTCACGCCCCCCTCCGCTCCCTCTCGCGTGGGCGGTGTCGGCGTTGACGTTAAGGGCAGTGGCTCAGTGCGGATTTCTGTCAGACTTATCTCTGGCCAGCTCATTCACCGCACTGTGTATGCACTCTACACCCCTAACATGTCATCTCGCTCCGCTCAGTGTATCGGCAGACTACTTAGTGTCAGCTGGATGCAAACTCACAACGGATGTGAATTCGTCTTCCCCTCCAACTCTGACATTGGTTTGCTTTTGGTATCCACAGGCATGGGTGTGCTAGAACCGTCCGGAAACGGTCTCTACTTCCTTCCCCACCAACCGGACCTCCCTTCAAGCCCATCCGCACCGGCGGCACTTACCTCACCTCAGGTTGCCCTTACTGCCCAGTGTGATCCCGTCCTGTGGCACCGTCAGTTTGGCCACCTCAACATGCAAAGCCTTCATGCCCAGCGTACTCACGGTGTCCCGACTAGCCCTGTGTTAGCTAGCATTGTAAACAAAGTTTCTTGCGACTCTTGCTTACTTCACAAAGCCACAGCTGCACCACGCAACACAGCCGCTTGCGCGAAGCCATCCCACCCCCTCCTTAACATGTCCGCTGATCTCTGGGGCCCGGTCAATGTCCCCTCCCCACATGGCCTCCGCTACTGCTTGCTCGTCATCGACCACCACACCAACTACATGTGGGTGCGGTTCCTTAAGTCTAAAGACGACGCATGTTCGGAATTGGAAACCATCCTCTTGGACATCAAACACTTGCATGCCCGCCATCACTCCCAGACGAGCGCGTTCGCACCGGTCCTCAAGTTTGACTCCGACTCTGTGTTTGAAGCTGATGTCACTCGCCGGATGTGCGCACACCTCGGCGTCGGGGTGCAGTTCTCTGCCCCATACGCCAACCACATGCTCGGCAAAGCCGAACGTCCTTGGCGCACTATCCGGGACAATGCATCGGCGTTGCTCCACAACATGGCCGTTCCCAACTCCATGTGGTCGTGCGCTGTCAGCACTCTTGTGTACCTTCGCAACCGCACGTACAGTCGATCGGTCGGACCTAATGGGGGCGTCCCCCTCACACTCCTTACGTCGTCGGTGCCCGACGCCTCCAAGTTCCGCGTCTTCGGCTGCGCCGTTTTCGCCAAGGTCCCCGACAAACAACGTCGGAAACTCAGTGAAAAATCATTTCGCGGCGTCATGGTGGGCTATCCCCCTGACGCACCCGGGTATCGTGTCTACAATCCGGAAACGCGTCGCATCACCACTTCCGTACATGTTGCCTTTCAGGAAGACACCCCAGGCTTCGACACACAACCCTCCGTCGACTCGGTCATCACCGACTCTTCAGAAGACGTACCCGCAGACTCACCCCTATCCCACCCCATTGACCTCACATTACCCACACCCCTGCCCCCCCCGGCAGCCCCTCGCCATGCTCGGCTCCGCTCACACCCCATTCGATACGGCAACATCGTTGCCCACTTGTCCGACTACCCCCCGACCCTCGTGACGGCGTGTTGTAATCCTGAACAAGGCAAAGCTCAAGAGGACATATTTGAGCACCCTCACGTCCCCGACCTTGTCACGGGTCCCCCACACACACCTGCCGGCACGTCCCCTACTGCAGTCGCCCTCCTCTCCGCCCGAGAGTGTGTGGAACAAAAATCCTACCGGGCTGCGCTGGACAGCGCCCAAGCCCCCCAGTGGCAAGCAGCTATGCAACATGAGTATTCCTCTCTCATCAGCAACGGCACATGGGACCTTGTGGACCTCCCCCAAGGCCGCATGGTCGTTAACAGCATGTGGATCTTCAAAGTCAAGTCGAATACAGCCGACGACGTCTCCCGCTTCAAAGCGCGGTTCGTCGCCAAGGGGTGTAGTCAACGCGCTGGACTGGACTACACGGAGACCTTCTCCCCGGTTATCCGCATGGCCACCCTGCTTCTTTTCCTAACCATCGCAGCCGCCCGCAACATTGAACTCTGCCAACTTGACATCGACACAGCGTTTCTCTACGCCCCCATCCGGGAGGATGTGTACATCCGCCAGCCCCTCGGCTTCACCGATGGAACGTCCAAGGTTTGTCACCTCAAGCGCTGCCTCTACGGCCTTAAGCAGTCCCCCCGTGAGTTCAACATGCTCCTTCGTGCATGGCTCGTCGACCATGGATGGAAACAATGCGTCTCCGACCCGTGCATATACATCTACCGCACCGGCCACGTTTTCGCCATGATCGCCATGTACGTCGATGACATTCCCGCGGCCTGCAATGATGCCACATGGCTCGCATCGTTCAAAGCCCAACTCGGAGCACGGTTCAAGATCAAGGACCTAGGCGACCTCTCCCAACTCCTCGGCATGCACATTACCCGCGATCGCTCCACGCGCACAATCTCGCTGGACCAGTCCAAGTACCTGCGCGACATACTCGCCAAGTACGGCTTGTCCGACTCTAAGCCGTCGTCACTTCCCATAGACCCGGGCTTTCTCGCCGGCCTCGCAAACTTGAATTCGCCCTCTCTCACCGGGGTGGCCAAGGACGTCTACCCCAGCCTCATGGGCAGTCTCCAGTACGCAGCCGTTTGTACCCGCCCCGATGTC
>JAPMLY010003562.1:0-2500 GCA_026401115.1 Tetraselmis chui | reverse complement strand
AAGTCATGGCGCCAAGCCCCCCCTCACATTCCTTTCGTTGTAATTCATGTATCGCACTCCCGAAATGTGTTGCTCCATGAGATGGGCCTTGCTCCTTCGCGCATGACTCGAATGGGCTGACGCCGGACGGGTAGGGCATACCTTTCTTGGTCAGTGCCGGGAATGCCTTCATTTTTGTTTGCATGCCATTGGAAGGTTTTAGTCGGTAAAACTCCAACACTTGCCTCGAGTGGGATTAGCGCAGTACGGTATGGTTCTCGTACAATGTTATGTAATGCACTCACACGAGCGTCGCCTACCCCGGGAGCATGATCGATGATGAGTTTGATGTTGGTTTCAACTCCTGATGCAAGTCTTGCTTGCAAAAAGCCGCCTGTAGAGGGCGCCGGTTCGGGCTTACCTGGCAGTCCCATATCCCGGGGGCGCCAAAAAAATTCTCATCTTATTTCGCGCGGATCGATGATGGTGGCATAGTTCACCTAAGAATTAAAGATTGTTTACAAGAAGAACCAGATGAGCACGGACAAGGAAAGTGGGAGGGGAAACAAGAGGGCAAGAGTGACGAGAGGATCACGGAATCCAAAGCGCAGCGAAAGGAATAAAGCACCTAAGAATTGGCAAAAAAAGGAAAATAAAGGTCGATTTCTTGCGTTTTGTGGGGGATGTGCGACGTGAATTCATGCAACGTCTTTCTGCTGCTCTTCATGGCACTCTGGGTTCCTACCTCCGCGACGCTTTTCAGGAGGGCAGTGCTGGTGCTGTGCCATGCCTTCCTCTTCCTCGGGCTTAGGTTTTTTCCTCGTGTCTTCTTTTTGCTTGGTGGCCTCCACTGCTTTTTCTTGTAAGAAATTTTATTGCGTTTCATCCTGAAACGTGCGACTGAATAAACGTACCAGTACCCCCCATGTATCTAATGGTAACGGAAGGCAGCAGCAGAGGGGCGATCGCTGCGTAAAACTCCACGACGTACCGGCACGTCCCCATATACGGCCTACCGTAGAAGCCCTTCCTGTTGTCTCGGATGGTATAAACATCCCCTGCTGTAGTCGCCGTGCGCCGAGTGCGCACTACATTGTCCTAACCTAGCTCACACTAAACGCTGCGGCGTACAGATGCTTTGGTGTTGCAGCTGCTGCAGAGCCCTGCTGAGTATTAGCGGGCCGGAATTGCTGTATTATTACTTTTAACTAAATATGTAACATGCAGAGACTCAAAGCGTCTTTAGCGTCGTGCCGACATCGTGGTCTTGGAGGAACACTCGGTGCCATTCTCCTACTACTTGCACACTGTCTGGTGCTCTGGGGTGAAACTGAGGCGCTGCGACAGCATTTTCCTGAGACGCTGCTGGCGGCTGTTGGTAGCCAATCACCGGCGGCCCATCAAACAGCGCGGCGACGAATAAATGGCGGTACAACGCGCGTGAAGGCGGCGACTGTGGGCCAAGAGCATCCTTCTTCATCCTGCAACACAAGTGGTGACGACACTTCCGCAACGTATGAGCCATACCGTCCTGAAGGAAAAAACACGGCTTGGGAGAAGACGACTGTGCGCAGCGGCGGTGACGAAGAGTGGATGGCGTTACGGCGACGAGACATAGTTGCTCCCGCCTCACCGGAGGAACAGGTACGCGCGTACGTCCGTGGTTCGCAAAAACGTTGCGAAAGTGCGACGGGACGCAACTGATTAGCGGCCGCCAGCTGGGGATATGGATATACAAGCGCGCATCCTTTGTCATATTTTGTTATTGTGCAACTGTTACATGAGAGGTGTGAGGACTGCAGTAGTGCTCGTTTTGACTGATTATTGCCGCGTTATGTAGCCTTATTATCGAGTGTCATGAATTGCTGCCATCGCTGTTACATAGGCCCTACGCAAATGTCGAACAGCGAGTTCGTGGTTTTTCTTGTGCTCACCACTACCTGGACCATGCAAACTTGCGTTCGCCATTTTTGTCGATTGTGAATTACGGCTATACCCACACAGCGTATAACCCTTGCAGCAGCCGCAATAAGTAGTAGAAAATAACGACGATAGATGCGCGCGTTTACATTTTACCTGTCGCGTCGTCAGGTTATCACTACATGGACCTCGTCCTCTTGAAGTGGTCAGGATGTGCTTGTCGTATGGGTCATAACGTGCTCAACTGCTCTCCTGATTATCTTCCGTACTTCGCCGTGCCCGATCGTGTGTTTTCTATGTAGGCGCCGTGGACGTGGAGTTTCTCGTCGCGTCGTCACTTGCTGCAGACATGCTCGCAGTTCCCGGGGCAAGGATGGGTGGCAGCGGCGGGGGCGACCACGCTGTCGTCCGCTGTAGTAGGCTCGGCCGGCGCCTGCGCGTTGTGTGCGATAACGCCGTGGTGTGTGTATTGGCACGTCAACTCGCTCGGGCTATTCGCGACGCTATATAGTGACGTGGAGTCTTCGAGGGGGGCCAGCGGAACGGGGGGCTCCGTCGACACTCGCGTCCCGCCGCCCTCACCTCCCCCGTCTCCTCCTAT
>JAPMLY010003561.1:0-17934 GCA_026401115.1 Tetraselmis chui | reverse complement strand
TCCTTTTTAATCTACTCGACATGATGCTCCACATGTATTCTATCAAACTAACGTGAGGGCTTTTGGCAAGGCATTGCATTACTTGAAAGCCGCATTGATACGAAAGCCAATTCCTAACCTTCTTGCTCGCATGAGCTTTAGCCTCATGTTGCTTAAAACCGCACGGATGTTGAGCCACGGCCAAGGCCCTTTTTGTCATCTAAGCCTCACACGCGGGAATCAAATGCTCACGCAACAAGATGAGAATCACCTCGTCATTTACGCGCCTGCTCTTTGCCTTAATGCCGCTAATTCCCATTTGCACAAACAAAGGTGTCTTGCCATACTTGCTAACACCATAATGCGCGTGCACTTTGAAATTGTCGTGTTCGGATAACTTGGTTGCCGGTTCATCCTCGAACAACACCCACTCCTTGTTCCCGGGCCCATAATCATTCACTCAAAAGTACTTACTCTTTGTCACAACCACGATATGCCATGACATCCGCATCCATTGTCTGGCAAACCATACCCGTGCTCGCATGTGTTAGCTTGATTGTTAGTAAAAGACGTTTCCTCGGCCTCATCGGGCGCGCTAAGTACTCGTAAACGTCCCGGCGGACCGTCTCAACACTCATTGTCACTCTTAGCGTGTCGTGTATTATCTTGGCAAGTTGGGGGAATTAATCGCCGTACCTTGCGCCCTCCATCAAAAGGAGGGCGGTTTCTTGGGATGCCAAGGGTGCTCGGGGCATGCCCGCCCTAGGCGTGTCGTCCACTCTCCCGGTAGCCTTAGCGCGCCGGCACCACTTGTCGACAACCCTCACGGTTGCTATACACTCATGCGCGGCCTTACGAGTGTTGCCAAGTCGTTCGGCTTCGAGAACGAGGCGCCAACGCTTTGCGAATACACATGGAGAAGGTACCATACAACGAGACAGCGGCAACCGACGTGAGCAATATGGTCGACGGAAGAGAAATACAACGCAATACACGGTTGGCGGTCTCGGTTGCGGGGATCAAAGCCTTGACGAGTTCCCGCTCGGTTTCGCCAAGTTTTGCGGTCTCCCGCCGCTACACGGGAATATTGAAAACGTCCAACCCTCATGTACGAGAATCCGGACAAGATTTCGCAACTTCGCGAGTAGAAAATATACCCATGCGTCAATTTCATTGACAAATCTCTTGAAATCCTAGGCATGGCTTTGGCAACCAAAATGGAATGTGCCGAGAGCAACGATGGGCGAAGTCGAGCTTGACCGGACTATGTACTTGGGGTTATCGCGCCCGCACCCGTGCGGCACGCTCTTTCAAGTTTCCGCCGTGCAAATCAAACGAAAAGATAAACGGGCGCACGACGCCGCAATTTGAACGTTGATGCTCATTGTCGCGCAAATGTAGGGCAAGCCGCTTTCGGCCACAATGTTCAAACGATCATAACTTGCTTATATAAGGTCAAAAAAGTTCAATAATAGGTGCCGTTGGGCGCGTTTTTTACATGCGCGTCAAGCATGCCTAATACAGAGGACAATCATCCACAAGTAGTTCTTTAGGGTTTTTTTATTTACAAATTATTCCGCCAAAGTTGAGCCGCAACGCCAAGCAACACACATCGAATTCGGTTCACCTCATGACGCGAGTTGTGCGGGGTTTCTCGATATATGGTTAAAGCTTTTTATTCCTACTAGCTTCCGGGGCTAATTTCCGACGCGTGCCACGCGTGGGGCGGGTAGTGTTGGCACGAGCACATACCCAAGCATCCCAAACACCATCGTCAACGTGATGCGTCCATGACGGCCAAGTTGGACCTCGCCCGTCCCCTAACCCAATCGCCCTCGCATGTTTAAGGGTGCAAAGTTCATCCAAATGTGCCTCACGTGCGTCTTTGCTCGCTTGCTTTCACAAAACACCACCCATGCCCGCGGCGTGAACTTCCGTGCTCCATTCACACACCCGCAAACTAAACCTCGCGCATTGAACACGGCACCCATGCATCTAAACCCCCTCTTAATAGCCCCCCAAACTTCGGTTATGTTGAACACATAGTAATATGCAACTCGGTATGAGCGCTTGATCTATGCCCAAGCGTGGCTAACACAATTTCTTAGGAATTGTTTTGCTTAATTCGCCAAACTCTACGACACCACCCGCTATAAGCAGAGGTCTAACCACCCCGGATGGCGGCTTTTTGCTAGCTTCTCGGCTCCCATACAATTGGGTGGTACTCGGGCATCGTCGTGCTTGACGTGGTGAAAGGGGAGAGTGTTGTTGAATGACCCAAGTTAAACATAATGCATATCCGGACTTTCGTGGAGATGCGTTGGATAAAACTCGAATACTAAAATTTGGGTTGATTTGCATGCCAACCTACCCGAAATCCTTAGTCTACTCAAATAGTGGGTTGTTCCTCCATCGTTTACTTCCTTATTTCGTTCGAGTTGAACACGGCGCAATGGGCATAGTTAGGAATTGTTCCCCACTCGTGTTTCATAGCCGCCTCAAAATTGCGAGGGGACAAGTCTAACTTCCTTTTTAATCTACTCGACATGATGCTCCACATGTATTCTATCAAACTAACGTGAGGGCTTTTGGCAAGGCATTGCATTACTTGAAAGCCGCATTGATACGAAAGCCAATTCCTAACCTTCTTGCTCGCATGAGCTTTAGCCTCATGTTGCTTAAAACCGCACGGATGTTGAGCCACGGCCAAGGCCCTTTTTGTCATCTAAGCCTCACACGCGGGAATCAAATGCTCACGCAACAAGATGAGAATCACCTCGTCATTTACGCGCCTGCTCTTTGCCTTAATGCCGCTAATTCCCATTTGCACAAACAAAGGTGTCTTGCCATACTTGCTAACACCATAATGCGCGTGCACTTTGAAATTGTCGTGTTCGGATAACTTGGTTGCCGGTTCATCCTCGAACAACACCCACTCCTTGTTCCCGGGCCCATAATCATTCACTCAAAAGTACTTACTCTTTGTCACAACCACGATATGCCATGACATCCGCATCCATTGTCTGGCAAACCATACCCGTGCTCGCATGTGTTAGCTTGATTGTTAGTAAAAGACGTTTCCTCGGCCTCATCGGGCGCGCTAAGTACTCGTTAACGTCCCGGCGGACCGTCTCAACACTCATTGTCACTCTTAGCGTGTCGTGTATTATCTTGGCAAGTTGGGGGAATTAATCGCCGTACCTTGCGCCCTCCATCAAAAGGAGGGCGGTTTCTTGGGATGCCAAGGGTGCTCGGGGCATGCCCGCCCTAGGCGTGTCGTCCACTCTCCCGGTAGCCTTAGCGCGCCGGCACCACTTGTCGACAACCCTCACGGTTGCTATACACTCATGCGCGGCCTTACGAGTGTTGCCAAGTCGTTCGGCTTCGAGAACGAGGCGCCAACGCTTTGCGAATACACATGGAGAAGGTACCATACAACGAGACAGCGGCAACCGACGTGAGCAATATGGTCGACGGAAGAGAAATACAACGCAATACACGGTTGGCGGTCTCGGTTGCGGGGATCAAAGCCTTGACGAGTTCCCGCTCGGTTTCGCCAAGTTTTGCGGTCTCCCGCCGCTACACGGGAATATTGAAAACGTCCAACCCTCATGTACGAGAATCCGGACAAGATTTCGCAACTTCGCGAGTAGAAAATATACCCATGCGTCAATTTCATTGACAAATCTCTTGAAATCCTAGGCATGGCTTTGGCAACCAAAATGGAATGTGCCGAGAGCAACGATGGGCGAAGTCGAGCTTGACCGGACTATGTACTTGGGGTTATCGCGCCCGCACCCGTGCGGCACGCTCTTTCAAGTTTCCGCCGTGCAAATCAAACGAAAAGATAAACGGGCGCACGACGCCGCAATTTGAACGTTGATGCTCATTGTCGCGCAAATGTAGGGCAAGCCGCTTTCGGCCACAATGTTCAAACGATCATAACTTGCTTATATAAGGTCAAAAAAGTTCAATAATAGGTGCCGTTGGGCGCGTTTTTTACATGCGCGTCAAGCATGCCTAATACAGAGGACAATCATCCACAAGTAGTTCTTTAGGGTTTTTTTATTTACAAATTATTCCGCCAAAGTTGAGCCGCAACGCCAAGCAACACACATCGAATTCGGTTCACCTCATGACGCGAGTTGTGCGGGGTTTCTCGATATATGGTTAAAGCTTTTTATTCCTACTAGCTTCCGGGGCTAATTTCCGACGCGTGCCACGCGTGGGGCGGGTAGTGTTGATTAAGGAGACATGCAATCTAACCCCAACACGCGAGTGTGACTTCGACATTAACCTCGAGTGTAATGAACCACTAAATGAGCGAACATACCGTATGTCAATGGTAGAGCTCCGAGAGGTTCAAGTGCAATTACACGATTTACTCGCAATAGATTGGATTCATGCGACAAAATCTCCGTAAGGTGCCTTTACTTTACATTTACGCGAGAATGAGGATACCATGCGTATGTTCGTAGACTACGGGATACCCATCGGCCTTTCAAGGAAAGTATGTACATTGTTACCCCGGATCGATGATTTATCCGACTCGCTAATAATGGGGCTAACTATTTCAATACGGTAGACATGTACTAGGCCTATCACCAAGTTTGAGTCAAAGAGCGCGACATACATAAAACAACATTCCCACCACATTTCGGAATGTCCAATTGCAACGTTTTACCCTTTGGACTATGCTACGCCCCACACGGAATCCAAGCGATGATGAATCGAGGCTAGCCCCGAGTCTAGGCAAACTCCGCTTGGTATATCTTGACGACGTGTTGATCTAAAGTCTAACGGCCGATGAACACCTCGAGCATATTAAACACGTATTACGAGAGCCGGCGGAACACATAGCAATGATTGTGTAGAACCACAACTACTTTATCCCGAGAAACCGAGGACCCCGCCCACACCGTTGAAACCACCCAAGCGTGGCTACATAGCAAAGTCGAATTTCACAATCATGACTTGGCCGCCGACCACAACGGATATGTCGTGGATTAAAAACGTTTTGGGCATCATAGTTACACGATTGCAATCGAGGATGCATGTGATCGCGTGTTAGTGGTATAATTCGGATTTCGAGGAGCGGGGAAAAATGCCATTGTTGGACATGCGAATATTGCGCACGTCATTTGGGCGGAGATTGTGAGCTTGCTTTGCAATGAAAGGTGGTATCATGACTTCGACGGGTAGTACTCCGTTGGCTTGAGAAAAAGGTAAAAAATTGAGTCATGACAACCATAAGCGCTCCAACGAGAAGCGGGCGGTTTCTAAGCGCCATCTTCACAAGTATAGGCCGGGGACAACCCGCCGATGGCATGGGTTATCAAGTGTGACTTGCTTATTCGATTGGAGGTGGGATGCCGAGTGGATGACATCGTTGCGAGATTCCTTTAACGAGTGTACGGACAACATTAAGGAGACATGCAATCTAACCCCAACACGCGAGTGTGACTTCGACATTAACCTCGAGTGTAATGAACCACTAAATGAGCGAACATACCGTATGTCAATGGTAGAGCTCCGAGAGGTTCAAGTGCAATTACACGATTTACTCGCAATAGGTTGGATTCATGCGACAAAATCTCCGTAAGGTGCCTTTACTTTACATTTACGCGAGAATGAGGATACCATGCGTATGTTCGTAGACTACGGGATACCCATCGGCCTTTCAAGGAAAGTCTGTACATTGTTACCCCGGATCGATGATTTATCCGACTCGCTAATAATGGGGCTAACTATTTCAATACGGTAGACATGTACTAGGCCTATCACCAAGTTTGAGTCAAAGAGCGCGACATACATAAAACAACATTCCCACCACATTTCGGAATGTCCAAGTGCAACGTTTTACCCTTTGGACTATGCTACGCCCCACACGGAATCCAAGCGATGATGAATCGAGGCTAGCCCCGAGTCTAGGCAAACTCCGCTTGGTATATCTTGACGACGTGTTGATCTAAAGTCTAACGGCCGATGAACACCTCGAGCATATTAAACACGTATTACGAGAGCCGGCGGAACACATAGCAATGATTGTGGAGAACCACAACTACTTTATCCCGAGAAACCGAGGACCCCGCCCACACCGTTGAAACCACCCAAGCGTGGCTACATAGTAAAGTCGAATTTCACAATCATGACTTGGCCGCCGACCACAACGGATATGTCGTGGATTAAAAACGTTTTGGGCATCATAGTTACACGATTGCAATCGAGGATGCATGTGATCGCGTGTTAGTGGTATAATTCGGATTTCGAGGAGCGGGGAAAAATGCCATTGTTGGACATGCGAATATTGCGCACGTCATTTGGGCGGAGATTGTGAGCTTGCTTTGCAATGAAAGGTGGTATCATGACTTCGACGGGTAGTACTCCGTTGGCTTGAGAAAAAGGTAAAAAATTGAGTCATGACAACCATAAGCGCTCCAACGAGAAGCGGGCGGTTTCTAAGCGCCATCTTCACAAGTATAGGCCGGGGACAACCCGCCGATGGCATGGGTTATCAAGTGTGACTTGCTTATTCGATTGGAGGTGGGATGCCGAGTGGATGACATCGTTGCGAGATTCCTTTAACGAGTGTACGGACAACATTAAGGAGACATGCAATCTAACCCCAACACGCGAGTGTGACTTCGACATTAACCTCGAGTGTAATGAACCACTAAATGAGCGAACATACCGTATGTCAATGGTAGAGCTCCGAGAGGTTCAAGTGCAATTACACGATTTACTCGCAATAGGTTGGATTCATGCGACAAAATCTCCGTAAGGTGCCTTTACTTTACATTTACGCGAGAATGAGGATACCATGCGTATGTTCGTAGACTACGGGATACCCATCGGCCTTTCAAGGAAAGTCTGTACATTGTTACCCCGGATCGATGATTTATCCGACTCGCTAATAATGGGGCTAACTATTTCAATACGGTAGACATGTACTAGGCCTATCACCAAGTTTGAGTCAAAGAGCGCGACATACATAAAACAACATTCCCACCACATTTCGGAATGTCCAAGTGCAACGTTTTACCCTTTGGACTATGCTACGCCCCACACGGAATCCAAGCGATGATGAATCGAGGCTAGCCCCGAGTCTAGGCAAACTCCGCTTGGTATATCTTGACGACGTGTTGATCTAAAGTCTAACGGCCGATGAACACCTCGAGCATATTAAACACGTATTACGAGAGCCGGCGGAACACATAGCAATGATTGTGGAGAACCACAACTACTTTATCCCGAGAAACCGAGGACCCCGCCCACACCGTTGAAACCACCCAAGCGTGGCTACATAGCAAAGTCGAATTTCACAATCATGACTTGGCCGCCGACCACAACGGATATGTCGTGGATTAAAAACGTTTTGGGCATCATAGTTACACGATTGCAATCGAGGATGCATGTGGTCGCGTGTTAGTGGTATAATTCGGATTTCGAGGAGCGGGGAAAAATGCCATTGTTGGACATGCGAATATTGCGCACGTCATTTGGGCGGAGATTGTGAGCTTGCTTTGCAATGAAAGGTGGTATCATGACTTCGACGGGTAGTACTCCGTTGGCTTGAGAAAAAGGTAAAAAATTGAGTCATGACAACCATAAGCGCTCCAACGAGAAGCGGGCGGTTTCTAAGCGCCATCTTCACAAGTATAGGCCGGGGACAACCCGCCGATGGCATGGGTTATCAAGTGTGACTTGCTTATTCGATTGGAGGTGGGATGCCGAGTGGATGACATCGTTGCGAGATTCCTTTAACGAGTGTACGGACAACATTAAGGAGACATGCAATCTAACCCCAACACGCGAGTGTGACTTCGACATTAACCTCGAGTGTAATGAACCACTAAATGAGCGAACATACCGTATGTCAATGGTAGAGCTCCGAGAGGTTCAAGTGCAATTACACGATTTACTCGCAATAGGTTGGATTCATGCGACAAAATCTCCGTAAGGTGCCTTTACTTTACATTTACGCGAGAATGAGGATACCATGCGTATGTTCGTAGACTACGGGATACCCATCGGCCTTTCAAGGAAAGTCTGTACATTGTTACCCCGGATCGATGATTTATCCGACTCGCTAATAATGGGGCTAACTATTTCAATACGGTAGACATGTATTAGGCCTATCACCAAGTTTGAGTCAAAGAGCGCGACATACATAAAACAACATTCCCACCACATTTCGGAATGTCCAAGTGCAACGTTTTACCCTTTGGACTATGCTACGCCCCACACGGAATCCAAGCGATGATGAATCGAGGCTAGCCCCGAGTCTAGGCAAACTCCGCTTGGTATATCTTGACGACGTGTTGATCTAAAGTCTAACGGCCGATGAACACCTCGAGCATATTAAACACGTATTACGAGAGCCGGCGGAACACATAGCAATGATTGTGGAGAACCACAACTACTTTATCCCGAGAAACCGAGGACCCCGCCCACACCGTTGAAACCACCCAAGCGTGGCTACATAGCAAAGTCGAATTTCACAATCATGACTTGGCCGCCGACCACAACGGATATGTCGTGGATTAAAAACGTTTTGGGCATCATAGTTACACGATTGCAATCGAGGATGCATGTGGTCGCGTGTTAGTGGTATAATTCGGATTTCGAGGAGCGGGGAAAAATGCCATTGTTGGACATGCGAATATTGCGCACGTCATTTGGGCGGAGATTGTGAGCTTGCTTTGCAATGAAAGGTGGTATCATGACATCGACGGGTAGTACTCCGTTGGCTTGAGAAAAAGGTAAAAAATTGAGTCATGACAACCATAAGCGCTCCAACGAGAAGCGGGCGGTTTCTAAGCGCCATCTTCACAAGTATAGGCCGGGGACAACCCGCCGATGGCATGGGTTATCAAGTGTGACTTGCTTATTCGATTGGAGGTGGGATGCCGAGTGGATGACATCGTTGCGAGATTCCTTTAACGAGTGTACGGACAACATTAAGGAGACATGCAATCTAACCCCAACACGCGAGTGTGACTTCGACATTAACCTCGAGTGTAATGAACCACTAAATGAGCGAACATACCGTATGTCAATGGTAGAGCTCCGAGAGGTTCAAGTGCAATTACACGATTTACTCGCAATAGATTGGATTCATGCGACAAAATCTCCGTAAGGTGCCTTTACTTTACATTTACGCGAGAATGAGGATACCATGCGTATGTTCGTAGACTACGGGATACCCATCGGCCTTTCAAGGAAAGTCTATACATTGTTAGCCCGGATCGATGATTTATCCGACTCGCTAATAATGGGGCTAACTATTTCAATACGGTAGACATGTATTAGGCCTATCACCAAGTTTGAGTCAAAGAGCGCGACATACATAAAACAACATTCCCACCACATTTCGGAATGTCCAATTGCAACGTTTTACCCTTTGGACTCTGCTACGCCCCACACGGAATCCAAGCGATGATGAATCGAGGCTAGCCCCGTATCTAGGCAAACTCCGCTTGGTATATCTTGACGACGTGTTGATCTAAAGTCTAACGGCCGATGAACACCTCGAGCATATTAAACACGTATTACGAGAGCCGGCGGAAAACATAGCAATGATTGTGGAGAACCACAACTACTTTATCCCGAGAAACCGAGGACCCCGCCCACACCGTTGAAACCACCCTAGCGTGGCTACATAGCAAAGTCGAATTTCACAATCATGACTTGGCCGCCGACCACAACGGATATGTCGTGGATTAAAAACGTTTTGGGCATCATAGTTACACGATTGCAATCGAGGATGCATGTGGTCGCGTGTTAGTGGTATAATTCGGATTTCGAGGAGCGGGGAAAAATGCCATTGTTGGACATGCGAATATTGCGCACCTAATTTGGGCGGAGATTGTGAGCTTGCTTTGCAATGAAAGGTGGTATCATGACTTCGACGGGTAGTACTCCGTTGGCTTGAGAAAAAGGTAAAAAATTGAGTCATGACAACCATAAGCGCTCCAACGAGAAGCGGGCGGTTTCTAAGCGCCATCTTCACAAGTATAGGCCGGGGACAACCCGCCGATGGCATGGGAACAAGGAGTGGGTGTTGTTCGAGGATGAACCGGCAACCAAGTTATCCGAACACGACAATTTCAAAGTGCACGCGCATTATGGTGTTAGCAAGTATGGCAAGACACCTTTGTTTGTGCAAATGGGAATTAGCGGCATTAAGGCAAAGAGCAGGCGCGTAAATGACGAGGTGATTCTCATCTTGTTGCGTGAGCATTTGATTCCCGCGTGTGAGGCTTAGATGACAAAAAGGGCCTTGGCCGTGGCTCAACATCCGTGCGGTTTTAAGCAACATGAGGCTAAAGCTCATGCGAGCAAGAAGGTTAGGAATTGGCTTTCGTATCAATGCGGCTTTCAAGTAATGCAATGCCTTGCCAAAAGCCCTCACGTTAGTTTGATAGAATACATGTGGAGCATCATGTCGAGTAGATTAAAAAGGAAGTTAGACTTGTCCCCTCGCAATTTTGAGGCGGCTATGAAACACGAGTGGGGAACAATTCCTAACTATGCCCATTGCGCCGTGTTCAACTCGAACGAAATAAGGAAGTAAACGATGGAGGAACAACCCACTATTTGAGTAGACTAAGGATTTCGGGTAGGTTGGCATGCAAATCAACCCAAATTTTAGTATTCGAGTTTTATCCAACGCATCTCCACGAAAGTCCGGATATGCATTATGTTTAACTTGGGTCATTCAACAACACTCTCCCCTTTCACCACGTCAAGCACGACGATGCCCGAGTACCACCCAATTGTATGGGAGCCGAGAAGCTAGCAAAAAGCCGCCATCCGGGGTGGTTAGACCTCTGCTTATAGCGGGTGGTGTCGTAGAGTTTGGCGAATTAAGCAAAACAATTCCTAAGAAATTGTGTTAGCCACGCTTGGGCATAGATCAAGCGCTCATACCGAGTTGCATATTACTATGTGTTCAACATAACCGAAGTTTGGGGGGCTATTAAGAGGGGGTTTAGATGCATGGGTGCCGTGTTCAATGCGCGAGGTTTAGTTTGCGGGTGTGTGAATGGAGCACGGAAGTTCACGCCGCGGGCATGGGTGGTGTTTTGTGAAAGCAAGCGAGCAAAGACGCACGTGAGGCACATTTGGATGAACTTTGCACCCTTAAACATGCGAGGGCGATTGGGTTAGGGGACGGGCGAGGTCCAACTTGGCCGTCATGGACGCATCACGTTGACGATGGTGTTTGGGATGCTTGGGTATGTGCTCGTGCCAACACTACCCGCCCCACGCGTGGCACGCGTCGGAAATTAGCCCCGGAAGCTAGTAGGAATAAAAAGCTTTAACCATATATCGAGAAACCCCGCACAACTCGCGTCATGAGGTGAACCGAATTCGATGTGTGTTGCTTGGCGTTGCGGCTCAACTTTGGCGGAATAATTTGTAAATAAAAAAACCCTAAAGAACTACTTGTGGATGATTGTCCTCTGTATTAGGCATGCTTGACGCGCATGTAAAAAACGCGCCCAACGGCACCTATTATTGAACTTTTTTGACCTTATATAAGCAAGTTATGATCGTTTGAACATTGTGGCCGAAAGCGGCTTGCCCTACATTTGCGCGACAATGAGCATCAACGTTCAAATTGCGGCGTCGTGCGCCCGTTTATCTTTTCGTTTGATTTGCACGGCGGAAACTTGAAAGAGCGTGCCGCACGGGTGCGGGCGCGATAACCCCAAGTACATAGTCCGGTCAAGCTCGACTTCGCCCATCGTTGCTCTCGGCACATTCCATTTTGGTTGCCAAAGCCATGCCTAGGATTTCAAGAGATTTGTCAATGAAATTGACGCATGGGTATATTTTCTACTCGCGAAGTTGCGAAATCTTGTCCGGATTCTCGTACATGAGGGTTGGACGTTTTCAATATTCCCGTGTAGCGGCGGGAGACCGCAAAACTTGGCGAAACCGAGCGGGAACTCGTCAAGGCTTTGATCCCCGCAACCGAGACCGCCAACCGTGTATTGCGTTGTATTTCTCTTCCGTCGACCATATTGCTCACGTCGGTTGCCGCTGTCTCGTTGTATGGTACCTTCTCCATGTGTATTCGCAAAGCGTTGGCGCCTCGTTCTCGAAGCCGAACGACTTGGCAACACTCGTAAGGCCGCGCATGAGTGTATAGCAACCGTGAGGGTTGTCGACAAGTGGTGCCGGCGCGCTAAGGCTACCGGGAGAGTGGACGACACGCCTAGGGCGGGCATGCCCCGAGCACCCTTGGCATCCCAAGAAACCGCCCTCCTTTTGATGGAGGGCGCAAGGTACGGCGATTAATTCCCCCAACTTGCCAAGATAATACACGACACGCTAAGAGTGACAATGAGTGTTGAGACGGTCCGCCGGGACGTTAACGAGTACTTAGCGCGCCCGATGAGGCCGAGGAAACGTCTTTTACTAACAATCAAGCTAACACATGCGAGCACGGGTATGGTTTGCCAGACAATGGATGCGGATGTCATGGCATATCGTGGTTGTGACAAAGAGTAAGTACTTTTGAGTGAATGATTATGGGCCCGGGAACAAGGAGTGGGTGTTGTTCGAGGATGAACCGGCAACCAAGTTATCCGAACACGACAATTTCAAAGTGCACGCGCATTATGGTGTTAGCAAGTATGGCAAGACACCTTTGTTTGTGCAAATGGGAATTAGCGGCATTAAGGCAAAGAGCAGGCGCGTAAATGACGAGGTGATTCTCATCTTGTTGCGTGAGCATTTGATTCCCGCGTGTGAGGCTTAGATGACAAAAAGGGCCTTGGCCGTGGCTCAACATCCGTGCGGTTTTAAGCAACATGAGGCTAAAGCTCATGCGAGCAAGAAGGTTAGGAATTGGCTTTCGTATCAATGCGGCTTTCAAGTAATGCAATGCCTTGCCAAAAGCCCTCACGTTAGTTTGATAGAATACATGTGGAGCATCATGTCGAGTAGATTAAAAAGGAAGTTAGACTTGTCCCCTCGCAATTTTGAGGCGGCTATGAAACACGAGTGGGGAACAATTCCTAACTATGCCCATTGCGCCGTGTTCAACTCGAACGAAATAAGGAAGTAAACGATGGAGGAACAACCCACTATTTGAGTAGACTAAGGATTTCGGGTAGGTTGGCATGCAAATCAACCCAAATTTTAGTATTCGAGTTTTATCCAACGCATCTCCACGAAAGTCCGGATATGCATTATGTTTAACTTGGGTCATTCAACAACACTCTCCCCTTTCACCACGTCAAGCACGACGATGCCCGAGTACCACCCAATTGTATGGGAGCCGAGAAGCTAGCAAAAAGCCGCCATCCGGGGTGGTTAGACCTCTGCTTATAGCGGGTGGTGTCGTAGAGTTTGGCGAATTAAGCAAAACAATTCCTAAGAAATTGTGTTAGCCACGCTTGGGCATAGATCAAGCGCTCATACCGAGTTGCATATTACTATGTGTTCAACATAACCGAAGTTTGGGGGGCTATTAAGAGGGGGTTTAGATGCATGGGTGCCGTGTTCAATGCGCGAGGTTTAGTTTGCGGGTGTGTGAATGGAGCACGGAAGTTCACGCCGCGGGCATGGGTGGTGTTTTGTGAAAGCAAGCGAGCAAAGACGCACGTGAGGCACATTTGGATGAACTTTGCACCCTTAAACATGCGAGGGCGATTGGGTTAGGGGACGGGCGAGGTCCAACTTGGCCGTCATGGACGCATCACGTTGACGATGGTGTTTGGGATGCTTGGGTATGTGCTCGTGCCAACACTACCCGCCCCACGCGTGGCACGCGTCGGAAATTAGCCCCGGAAGCTAGTAGGAATAAAAAGCTTTAACCATATATCGAGAAACCCCGCACAACTCGCGTCATGAGGTGAACCGAATTCGATGTGTGTTGCTTGGCGTTGCGGCTCAACTTTGGCGGAATAATTTGTAAATAAAAAAACCCTAAAGAACTACTTGTGGATGATTGTCCTCTGTATTAGGCATGCTTGACGCGCATGTAAAAAACGCGCCCAACGGCACCTATTATTGAACTTTTTTGACCTTATATAAGCAAGTTATGATCGTTTGAACATTGTGGCCGAAAGCGGCTTGCCCTACATTTGCGCGACAATGAGCATCAACGTTCAAATTGCGGCGTCGTGCGCCCGTTTATCTTTTCGTTTGATTTGCACGGCGGAAACTTGAAAGAGCGTGCCGCACGGGTGCGGGCGCGATAACCCCAAGTACATAGTCCGGTCAAGCTCGACTTCGCCCATCGTTGCTCTCGGCACATTCCATTTTGGTTGCCAAAGCCATGCCTAGGATTTCAAGAGATTTGTCAATGAAATTGACGCATGGGTATATTTTCTACTCGCGAAGTTGCGAAATCTTGTCCGGATTCTCGTACATGAGGGTTGGACGTTTTCAATATTCCCGTGTAGCGGCGGGAGACCGCAAAACTTGGCGAAACCGAGCGGGAACTCGTCAAGGCTTTGATCCCCGCAACCGAGACCGCCAACCGTGTATTGCGTTGTATTTCTCTTCCGTCGACCATATTGCTCACGTCGGTTGCCGCTGTCTCGTTGTATGGTACCTTCTCCATGTGTATTCGCAAAGCGTTGGCGCCTCGTTCTCGAAGCCGAACGACTTGGCAACACTCGTAAGGCCGCGCATGAGTGTATAGCAACCGTGAGGGTTGTCGACAAGTGGTGCCGGCGCGCTAAGGCTACCGGGAGAGTGGACGACACGCCTAGGGCGGGCATGCCCCGAGCACCCTTGGCATCCCAAGAAACCGCCCTCCTTTTGATGGAGGGCGCAAGGTACGGCGATTAATTCCCCCAACTTGCCAAGATAATACACGACACGCTAAGAGTGACAATGAGTGTTGAGACGGTCCGCCGGGACGTTAACGAGTACTTAGCGCGCCCGATGAGGCCGAGGAAACGTCTTTTACTAACAATCAAGCTAACACATGCGAGCACGGGTATGGTTTGCCAGACAATGGATGCGGATGTCATGGCATATCGTGGTTGTGACAAAGAGTAAGTACTTTTGAGTGAATGATTATGGGCCCGGGAACAAGGAGTGGGTGTTGTTCGAGGATGAACCGGCAACCAAGTTATCCGAACACGACAATTTCAAAGTGCACGCGCATTATGGTGTTAGCAAGTATGGCAAGACACCTTTGTTTGTGCAAATGGGAATTAGCGGCATTAAGGCAAAGAGCAGGCGCGTAAATGACGAGGTGATTCTCATCTTGTTGCGTGAGCATTTGATTCCCGCGTGTGAGGCTTAGATGACAAAAAGGGCCTTGGCCGTGGCTCAACATCCGTGCGGTTTTAAGCAACATGAGGCTAAAGCTCATGCGAGCAAGAAGGTTAGGAATTGGCTTTCGTATCAATGCGGCTTTCAAGTAATGCAATGCCTTGCCAAAAGCCCTCACGTTAGTTTGATAGAATACATGTGGAGCATCATGTCGAGTAGATTAAAAAGGAAGTTAGACTTGTCCCCTCGCAATTTTGAGGCGGCTATGAAACACGAGTGGGGAACAATTCCTAACTATGCCCATTGCGCCGTGTTCAACTCGAACGAAATAAGGAAGTAAACGATGGAGGAACAACCCACTATTTGAGTAGACTAAGGATTTCGGGTAGGTTGGCATGCAAATCAACCCAAATTTTAGTATTCGAGTTTTATCCAACGCATCTCCACGAAAGTCCGGATATGCATTATGTTTAACTTGGGTCATTCAACAACACTCTCCCCTTTCACCACGTCAAGCACGACGATGCCCGAGTACCACCCAATTGTATGGGAGCCGAGAAGCTAGCAAAAAGCCGCCATCCGGGGTGGTTAGACCTCTGCTTATAGCGGGTGGTGTCGTAGAGTTTGGCGAATTAAGCAAAACAATTCCTAAGAAATTGTGTTAGCCACGCTTGGGCATAGATCAAGCGCTCATACCGAGTTGCATATTACTATGTGTTCAACATAACCGAAGTTTGGGGGGCTATTAAGAGGGGGTTTAGATGCATGGGTGCCGTGTTCAATGCGCGAGGTTTAGTTTGCGGGTGTGTGAATGGAGCACGGAAGTTCACGCCGCGGGCATGGGTGGTGTTTTGTGAAAGCAAGCGAGCAAAGACGCACGTGAGGCACATTTGGATGAACTTTGCACCCTTAAACATGCGAGGGCGATTGGGTTAGGGGACGGGCGAGGTCCAACTTGGCCGTCATGGACGCATCACGTTGACGATGGTGTTTGGGATGCTTGGGTATGTGCTCGTGCCAACACTACCCGCCCCACGCGTGGCACGCGTCGGAAATTAGCCCCGGAAGCTAGTAGGAATAAAAAGCTTTAACCATATATCGAGAAACCCCGCACAACTCGCGTCATGAGGTGAACCGAATTCGATGTGTGTTGCTTGGCGTTGCGGCTCAACTTTGGCGGAATAATTTGTAAATAAAAAAACCCTAAAGAACTACTTGTGGATGATTGTCCTCTGTATTAGGCATGCTTGACGCGCATGTAAAAAACGCGCCCAACGGCACCTATTATTGAACTTTTTTGACCTTATATAAGCAAGTTATGATCGTTTGAACATTGTGGCCGAAAGCGGCTTGCCCTACATTTGCGCGACAATGAGCATCAACGTTCAAATTGCGGCGTCGTGCGCCCGTTTATCTTTTCGTTTGATTTGCACGGCGGAAACTTGAAAGAGCGTGCCGCACGGGTGCGGGCGCGATAACCCCAAGTACATAGTCCGGTCAAGCTCGACTTCGCCCATCGTTGCTCTCGGCACATTCCATTTTGGTTGCCAAAGCCATGCCTAGGATTTCAAGAGATTTGTCAATGAAATTGACGCATGGGTATATTTTCTACTCGCGAAGTTGCGAAATCTTGTCCGGATTCTCGTACATGAGGGTTGGACGTTTTCAATATTCCCGTGTAGCGGCGGGAGACCGCAAAACTTGGCGAAACCGAGCGGGAACTCGTCAAGGCTTTGATCCCCGCAACCGAGACCGCCAACCGTGTATTGCGTTGTATTTCTCTTCCGTCGACCATATTGCTCACGTCGGTTGCCGCTGTCTCGTTGTATGGTACCTTCTCCATGTGTATTCGCAAAGCGTTGGCGCCTCGTTCTCGAAGCCGAACGACTTGGCAACACTCGTAAGGCCGCGCATGAGTGTATAGCAACCGTGAGGGTTGTCGACAAGTGGTGCCGGCGCGCTAAGGCTACCGGGAGAGTGGACGACACGCCTAGGGCGGGCATGCCCCGAGCACCCTTGGCATCCCAAGAAACCGCCCTCCTTTTGATGGAGGGCGCAAGGTACGGCGATTAATTCCCCCAACTTGCCAAGATAATACACGACACGCTAAGAGTGACAATGAGTGTTGAGACGGTCCGCCGGGACGTTAACGAGTACTTAGCGCGCCCGATGAGGCCGAGGAAACGTCTTTTACTAACAATCAAGCTAACACATGCGAGCACGGGTATGGTTTGCCAGACAATGGATGCGGATGTCATGGCATATCGTGGTTGTGACAAAGAGTAAGTACTTTTGAGTGAATGATTATGGGCCCGGGAACAAGGAGTGGGTGTTGTTCGAGGATGAACCGGCAACCAAGTTATCCGAACACGACAATTTCAAAGTGCACGCGCATTATGGTGTTAGCAAGTATGGCAAGACACCTTTGTTTGTGCAAATGGGAATTAGCGGCATTAAGGCAAAGAGCAGGCGCGTAAATGACGAGGTGATTCTCATCTTGTTGCGTGAGCATTTGATTCCCGCGTGTGAGGCTTAGATGACAAAAAGGGCCTTGGCCGTGGCTCAACATCCGTGCGGTTTTAAGCAACATGAGGCTAAAGCTCATGCGAGCAAGAAGGTTAGGAATTGGCTTTCGTATCAATGCGGCTTTCAAGTAATGCAATGCCTTGCCAAAAGCCCTCACGTTAGTTTGATAGAATACATGTGGAG
>JAPMLY010003560.1:0-16897 GCA_026401115.1 Tetraselmis chui | reverse complement strand
GGTTGTCTCGGCGGACCGGCAGGCTTAGCGCCTTTCTCCGGTCCACGTCATGCAGTGCTAACAAGTCGAGAGCGACCGCTCGTTGAGGTGTCGACAATCGCTACGTAAGTGCGATCCTACTCCAGCTTGGAAATTATTTCGGTGGCCAGCTCGTCCATATCCAGAGCCTTCAGCTTCGTGAAGGGCCTGGGCATGTCCTGTCCGAGTCCCCCGGTCGAGCAAAGCAAAGGCGATAAGACGAAAGACATTATTCGCTAGGGTATATGTTTTACAAGCGCTATATATAACATCTTAAGTTCAGTAATGGCGGGTGGGAAAAGGGCGGACGGGCTGCTACTCACGGTCAGGGACACCAACGGCTTCTCGTCTCCTTCGCAGCGGACCTCGAAGCAACCTTTACGAGGCTGCACAGGGAATATAATGTGCCAGCGTCGGCGGAAAACTGTCAGGATCTAAGCTGAAACAAAATCAGAAGCGAAAAAGGGTTTAGTCGGGTTAATGTACTAAGTCAGGGGATATACACACCTTCTCGGGGTTGATGGAGACCTTCACTTCGGGGACAGCCGCCTTCACAGCCTTCTCTAATTTGTTTGCCCGTGTCTTGAATGCGCCTCAGCTTTTGCTGTCGTGAGACAACGGGGGAAAAAAGAAGGATAAGAAAATTCAGAGGTTCGAAGGAACTAGGTTAAAAATAAAAATTAACGGAACGACGCAAACTTGAATATGAAGGGGCGTCGCCAGAAAGGGAGCAAAAGGGGAGGATAAAGAGGGAGTGGAGGGGGGACGCTCACCAGGCCTCGATGACTAGCACCTTGCCAGAGGAAGCTGGAGCTTTGTCAGGTTCGGCCGCTGGGTGGGCGATTTTTTTGGCCACTTTGGCGGCGGGGGCTGGCTTTTTGGCGGGCGGAACCTCGGCGGGCTCCGCCGCCTTCGCCGAACGCTTACCCACTGTCGCGGAGCGGGAAGACTGCCGCCGGCCCTCGGCCGGCGGTTCTTCGGCCTTTGACTTTCTCGGCGGCATATGATACGATGACGCCGGACTTGGGCAGAGGAGGTGTCCAGAGATACACGGGCTGGAGGAGGGGACGCAGTTGTGTTGCGCGACATTGCGACGACGGCGCTCCACACAGCCACGACCGTTTACTACTGTAGGGCGCGCGTTGGCGCGCGCGCATGTTGAGGAGAGAGGAGTTCCCCTACATGATGAGAGGAGTTGCCCTAAACGAGGGGACGCGCAGTTGAAACAAGACCTCATATTATAGACAAAAATTTAAAACATTCTTACAAGAAAAAGCAGTGGATACCACCAAGCAAAAAGAAGAACCCTCAAGAAAGAAGAAGCTTGCCCTCTTGCACCCGATGTTGCCTTCCCTGCCTTCCGCTTTACCCATGCTTGCATCATCGCCTCATAAAGTCGGTTTCTTGGCTGCACATCGTTGACGTGGCGGGCAAAGCAATCCGGGTTATGGGCCGGGCTGCAAAGAAACACGCAGACCCTCTTATGCGCTTTTCCATTCCATCCATCCAGCATTAGTATGGATATCCCACTACTCCCAGGTCCTTAGGTGCACACTACTCGTTCCATCGGCAAGCAAAATTAAATGGTTGCGGGTAAGTGTTTAACCCGTGGCTGTGGTTCCGGCACTCCGGCAGTCCCTAGCAGGCACATAGGCTGCTTGTCACAATCCACATCGGCCAATAACTCCCACCCATTACTTCCCACTTTGATTGTTGATGTGCGACATGCACGCTGCCCACTCGCCTTTGCTTTGCTGAGCAACCATTGGCGAGGAGACTTTGAGTGGCCGCTCGTCACGCTCCCAATCATGCACATGTCATTCTCCGCAAATCCACCCGCGAGATGTACACTAGCGACGCCTTTATCCACAATCGCCGTGCGTCAACTATTGAACCAATGACTGGTGCACCACATGGTATTGGCAAGGTTCTTACCATACTCCTCCCAGAAATCCATATTCGCCATGCTCTCCTTCCCCTCATACGGCTTCACATGGATTATGCAACCCATATCACAGTCCGCAATGTGTGCAACTCACGACCACAATTGGCTAGCTTCCTAGCCACAAACATCAAGCCATGCATGCAACCATTGCCCACGCCCGTGCCCACGCTCATAACCACCACGACCTATGCATTTTATGACCTCTTGTAGTTCCTCATCCATTTAGAGTATGTGTTTGCGTATGACTCGTCGTTTCTACGTACCTCAGAAAGCGAAGCGCCCGAGTGCGATAGATGAAAGCGAATTTCTGCCGCGCGGGCGAGGCTCGTGAGCGGCATTTCCTCATCCCGCTATGTCTCGTTAGCGGTTAAGTCTACCGCTATACTACCACCAACAGCCAAAGCACTAGCCATAACATGTTCCTAACAATCATGGGCGTTGTCGGGCTGAGTATCAAGACACGAGAGGGTCTCACCGGCCAGCTCTAGCTCTTCTTCGTGGGCGGTTAGGATGTCGCTATCCTCATCGCGCGCGTCCCTCTCCCGACATTTGCGCTTATGTACTGCGCCTAGTACGCGCGGTAGCCGCATCAGCCCCGAAAGTGGCCACATACCACGCTTGTCTACCATAGTCAACGAAGTAGGTGGCTCGTGTGGTGATAGTCGCGCCTTTTGAAAGATAGGTTGCGTGTTTGCGACGCATGTCGGCTGTTATTTTCAGTGAAAACCGCTAATTGAACGGCTAGTGACTCACCATCAGGGCCACATTGCAAAGGGCACCGCCGCCACATACGGCAATATTTTCAGATGATTATTTTTTTCTGCGACGCCCCTGAGTGTGAGGAATGCCCCTAATTTGAGTTTACCTACAAAAAACCAAAAACTGATTTATCACATGGGTTTTTGAAAACGGTCCCCAGTGTCCTAACCTATTAGGTTAGGACATTGGTGACCGAATCTACAAATAGACAAAAAGGCCGCGGGGGTGCGGAAATTATTCAAACCCTCCGTACCGGGTTTTCCGGCGGCGGATGATCCGCTGTAACACCTTGCCGGCAGATCTCGCCGATCCTCATTACGGGACAATCCTCCTCGCTGATGCTGTCGCTTTGCCCCCTTTCGACCGGCTCGACGTGAGCGGGCTGGTCGACGTCGAGCGAGCGCCGTACCCTAACGCTGCTTTCCAGCTTTCCGCCGCCAGCTCCAGCACCCGCATCCCACCGCTGATCCATCCGTACCCTCCTCGCTTCCCCGTACTCTTGAAGATACACGCCCCATCCCCCCAAATGGGACGGTATCATAGTAGTATCTAGTCTCGAAAAAAAAATCGACGGGCCGAGTGTGAGATCTTGGCGCCGGTATCGTACTGAAACTATTTTCTAAGAAGCCCTCCGTACATGGCTTTCCCGACAAATGCAAATCGCGCGAATCGCATTGTCGGCCCTCTTAGCCCCCTACCGTGCCATGCGTGGCACGGATACGGGGTCTACAACGCACACCACGGGGAGGTGAGGGGGTGCCGACGGGCCTGCGAGCGCACCCCTCTCCGGGGCCGCCGCCGCTACGCCGCCGGCGGAGACTCGTCCATTGACATAATCTTGCAGCACCAACGCCTTGGCCACTCTAGCATGGACACTATGAGGCTCGCTCTGAACTCCACGGACATCAATGGAGCAAGTATGAAAGTCACGTCCCCCTCAACCGTGTATTTCAGCCAAATTGCACCATGCACTTGGCATCCAGAAACGAGCACGAAGCCAACAACTTGCTTCTCCAACTATCAGCTATGACATCTTCGGCCCACTCAAGGAAAAGGGGCCGGGGGGAACCAAATACTTCCTCGGTGTTGTTTGCCACTTCTCTAGCTTCGTTATGGCTTCTTGCACCCGCATAAAAGGGATTTGTCTCCATTCTCTCCTCCGTTCTCAGTGACATCCATAACTCGCACTCCCGCATGCATTGTAATTGTGCCGTCCGGCCGACTATCAAGTTCGGTTGTGAGCCCAACAATCTTGACGTTGCCTGTCGCACCATGGTATCCTCCTTGGGACACACCGCTTTGCTTACGGCGCTCTACACATACAACCATCACGCTAACACGGAAAGCTAGTGGGCCACTCTCGCGGACTCGGCTACGGCAAACTCTCCATCCAAATATTGGGGCCTCGCCATGCGCACAACGGTCTATTTGCAGAACATGCTCCCCATATCCACCGCCTCCGGCGGCTCCGCGGGCGTCCCTTATACCCTCCTCCATGGCGTCCATGTTGATCTCTCACGTCTCAAGGTCTTCGGGTGCACGGCCTACCTCCGATTGGTAGGATAAAAGGCTCATGGGAATCGCTTACGGAAGAGCACCTCAAAACAAAAAACCGACGACAATAAGGTGGTTTCATATTCAAACTGAGCACCATACACGACCACCAGACGATCGCAATTAGGAGAGGTGGTCATGCTCAGCGGTGGAGCGGTCATCTTGACTTCCAAGCAACAAGAGGAAGTGGCTCTCTCAACAACAAAAGCGGAGTGCGTGGCAGTTAGCCGCGCCGGGCCGAGCGATGATGCACTTCCGGCAAATGATGCAAGACGTTCAACAACAACAGCGCGGTGCCACAAGAATATATGGATATAACAAGGGAGCAATCAAGCTCGCCAACAACCCCATGGCTTTGCACTACATGACAAAGCACATTGACATCAAGCACCATTGCATCTGAGAGTTGGTAGACGCGAAGACAATCGCGGTTGTATGAGTAGGCACAATAGTGATGTTGGCATATGGACTGACGAAGGCACCGCCGGTCGGGGCCGAAGCATACGATGATCTTCAAGCGCTACATGGGAGCGGCGCAGAGTATAGCATAGTTTGTTTACATTACTATCAATGATTTAGAAGGGCAATCATAGTACACCGTTGTCAATACATGAACGTTCAAAGTTGTGAACATAATCAATGAATACAAGTAGCAGTTCACCCAACGCCTCGATGCTCGCACCTTCCGGCTCACCTCAGCAGTCACAGAAACCTCCAATAAGGCACTGTGTAGCGGATAATACTAATAAATGCGTCTCGGTAGTAACGGGCTTTCTAGGAAGAGTGTATGTACTCAAATGTTGCCTACGCTTGTTTCAATACATATAACAACATATTTACCTGAAAAGTAGTGGAAGTTGTATATCTATTGCAAAGAGGGTAGTGGAAACCACCGGAGGAGAACAAACGGTCTCGAGCCCGCGCGAGGCAGAAAGTATACGGGACCCTCCAAATGTACGAGTATGGGCGCCAATGAAGAGCCACCACCGTAAGGGTCCGAATCAGAGATCGATTAATGATCAGTAATCGATGCATCGGCGTTTTTTGCAATTAATCAATTATCGATCTTTAGGCACTACATTTATCGGATGCATTGATTTTTAGAGCTTGACTTATCAAATGCATCGATATTTAAAGGCTTGACTTATCAGATGCGTCGATATTTTAAGGCTTGACTTATCAGATGCACCAATCTTTAGTGCCGCGATTTATCAGATGCTTAGATCTTTAGGCCGCGATTTATCAGATGCACCGATATTTAATGCAGCGATTTATCAGATGCACCGATATTTTGGCCGGGATTTATCAGATGCATCAATATTTATTTATCGTTTCTACTGTTGATTAATTCTTGTATCCCGCGCGAGCTTAAATCGAATAATAATTAGCTTAATATCTACATTAATAACCACATAAAAAATCTTTCAGAAGGGTGAGAATTGATACTTTACACACAAAACAAATGTTTTATGTAATCGAAATGGAAATAAGCAAAAGGCAGTCATGCAGATTGCATTATCAATACTACACTCGGTATGAAATGCATCGATGGCCACCGTTGGTTCCTTGATATATCAACGGCCAACATAAGACGAAACAGGATTCATGGATTGACCAATCAGCAACTCGTATGCGTCATAAAAGGGATCATTGTCTCGTTATTGCCATGCTTGGACGAAACGTGGTGACGAAACGTCGTGATATTGGCACCGATGACGGTCCAGAAAGGGATCATTGGTTACGAAGATTTTGATCGACGGATGCGATGAACCTATGCCATCATCTATCCGTACATGTACTTTTGAAGAGCGTTGAAAAGTACAGTATATTAAACGCTTATTGTTATTCCCCTTCTTCGTAGCCTATTCAGAAATAGCGCGAAATACATGAGAATATATAACGTTACGTATGGATTAAGAAAAAGCGACAATATGGGGACGAAACGTAAATCTACCAAGCGACTACACGTTTGTAGTCACCTTGAAAAGCGCGCGGCAGCCTCATCCGCCAATGGCACTTTTCACCCCATGCGCGGTGACCAACCCAGGATAACTGTCCCACTCGCATCATTATCAACTTTGTGGAGTTGGACGCGACGACATCGTCGTTGAAAGTCTCTAGTGGGGCGCGACTTCTGCAAGTTGCGTTGGGATGGCCTCGCATCTGCTCGACGCGGCGTCGAAGGCGATGCTACAAGACTGCGTCAACGCTTGCGCTAGTTCGCATTCACCGTCGGAAGCTCCACAACTCGTAAAGGTGCGTAGTGCGAGTCTGCGGTTAATAAATTGTGCAACAGACGGCACCATTCGTTTTAGCAAGGGCTCGTCTACGCCGATGCAAACACGAAGGACTATTAGACGTCGGTAGTGATATGGAAATCGTGGAGACTCTCGACCAGCTTCGCTGCAAGTGAAGGCAGCGACTACTGATTTTTTGTCTGCGTCAAGGACGGTCTCGAGGTGAGTCCCATATGCTTTATTTCAAGTGCCATTGTGCTCCTTTACTTTCTACGTAGTCGTGCCCAGCTATGCCGAAATCCTGCAAATTCGCTCGCGTTAGAGTGTGTGTATGTGTGGCTGTGTGTGTGTGTGTGTGTGTGGCTGTGTGTGTGAGTGAATGGGTCAGTAAGCGAGTGCGTGTGTGCGTCTGAGAGTGAGTGTACGTGCGTGCGTGTAAGAGAAAGAGTCTCTAAGTGCGCGCGCGCGCGTGTGTGTGTGTGTGTGTGTGTGTGTGTGTGTGTGTGTGTGTGTGTTTCAGTGTTGGTATGTGTATGTGTGTACTCGCAATGCAAGGTACATTGTCACATCTGACAAGGTTTTAGGCATATTAATCGGAAGCGGGGCAACGCCCATATACAAAAGGCGTGCAAACAAAAGCACTACCATAAGTAAACAGCATTTCATTGCTTTGCAAGCGACATGCATACATCCAAGCGCGCAACGCGCGATGATATCTGAATGGGCGCTACAGAAAAATGTTCCATCTCTTGGCACCTTCCATCTCGACGCAGGGGAGTGACGGCAAAGGCTTAGATACAGCTTTGACGATTTTGCATATTTGTTATTCTCACAAGAAATTCGATGAACAATAACATTAATTACTTGCGTCACATTAAGAAGCGGAAAATGCTGATGTCCAAATTGTGTGATCAAGTAGCTTTCGGTAGCGTTTCTTCTCGGGAGTGTCAGCGGTTACAACTGTACCGAAAAGTAAGGAGGCCTCTTTTGTGTGTCTGCTTATCGATGTGTGTGTGTGTGTGTGTGTGTGTGTGTGTGTGTGTGTGTGTGTGTGTGTGTGTGTGTGTGTGTGTGTGTGTGTGTGTGTGTGTGTGTGTTGTGTGTGTGTGTGTGCGTGTGTGTGCGCGCGCGCATGTGTGTGAATGTGTGTGCGCGTACTTGTGTACGAGAGAGGGGGAGAAACGGAGAGTGAGAGTATTTGTTAGAGCGAGGGATGATTCATAAAAACATGAATATGTGAGAAGGTGCTTATCGATTTTTTTCAGGTAATTGTTTTCGCCATCAACAAAAATAGCACAGTGAAGTTGAGAAACTTATTTGTGTTTGCATTTTTTGTGCTCATAGTGTCGACATCATAGCCGTGTGTGCCAAACGAAAACAAAACGAAAACAAGGAGAGAGTAAGTCGGTGTATCCCCGCTGTAGGAGGTACCCAATAGTTGTGCGTCTTTCTCGGCAACAAGGGAGGGCTTTTAGCAGCACAGCGGTGAGCGGGTGTGGCATTTGTTTTAAATTGCGTTTCCAAATACGCAAACATCTTCAAATACAACCTTTTAAAATGAAGCAAAATGTGGGTTGCGGAGAGGAAAGAGGGCGTCGCGTGCTTTGGGTTATAAAGACCTACTGATAACAGAGGCTACTCACTTCTCAACCTCAACGTGTGGGGCATCACTACCGCAGAACAATGTGCCACCATTCGCTTGAAATTAATTCACAACTGTAAACGTGTACGCGCCCACGTCACGCCACCCTCTCACCCCTCACCTCTTCGGCAGTGCCCCGCGCGGGATGGTGGGTTTAAAAGCCAAGGTCCTTCAGCTGCCACCTCCACGCATCCTCGGCGCGTCGGCTGTTGGAGCCGTGGTGGCCGTTGGGGAGCGGCCACCGCTGCATCCTGCTGGCGGTGAAGTAAAACAGCACGCGGCGCTTGGAGGAGCAGTTCTCCATGCCGCAGTGCAGAATGCGGCTGTCGAAGATTGCCACGTCCCCCTTCTTCAGGCCGGACACCACCGCGGGCTGCGACTGGATGAAGCGCTCCTTCTGCCGCTGGCTGCTGTTCCACAGCAGGTGCGCCTGCGCGGTGTGCGTCTGTGGGAGGAACACGGTGTGGCCCATGCCGTCCTCCACATCCTGCAACGCGAAGAAAAAGGTGTAGAGGGGCTCCACAGAGACGTTGGGGTATTGTGGGCATGGCATGTGGATCGTGTCCGCGTGAATACACTGCCTGTCGATGGCACCCGCATCACATCAAAATCAAACCCCAGCAGCGTAGACGTGCATGCGTATGCGTGAAACCACGGGTGTGTGTGTATGTGAGTGTAGTGACATGTTTGGCTGTCCGTGAGTGTTGATATCTTGTATGTGAGTGCATATATACGCGCATTTAAATGTGTGTGTGTGTGTGTGTGTGTGTGCGCGTGCGCGCGTTGATATGTACGCGTGAATGTCAGTGCATTGATATGTATCTTTTTGTGCATACATTGATGTATATTGGTATTTTACACGTGTGTGTGTGGTGGTGGTGGTGGGGGGGGGGGGGGGGGGGGGGGTGAGTGAGTGATACAGTATCAAATTGATGCGATTGTGCAAGTGCATTCATTTGCAAGCGGGTGTATTTCACCCTGCTTGTAAGTGTATATGTGTGTGTGTTTGAGCATGTACGAGTCTTTCTGTGTGCATATGTCTATGAGTGTGTCCGTGTATGAGCGCGTGTGTATGTGTGTGTTGCGTGTGCGTGTTACCTTACGTGTGTATACGCCTGTGTATATGTGGGTCAGTCCATGTATGTATGTATGTGTGTGTGTGTGTGTGTTTTCTATGTGTGTATATGTGTATGTGTGTGTGTTTCGTGTGTGTGTGTGTGTGTGTGTGTGTGTGTGTGTGTGTGTGTGTGTGTGTGTGTGTGTGTGTGCGTGTGTGTGCATACACACGTAAGTAAGTGAACTGATATGTGTGTAAGTGACTGCATTGACATGTATGACTGTCCGTGAGTGCTGATATGATGTATGTGAGGGCATATACACGTGCATTAAATTGTGCGTGTGTGTGCGTGTGTGTGCGTGGATGTCAGTGCATAGATATGACTCTCTTACTGTGCGTACATTGATGCGTATTTGTGTGTGTGTGTGTGTATGCATGCATGTGTGTGTGTGGCAGTGTTTGTGGCAGTGTGTTTGTGTACTTGTGTGTGTATGTGTGTGTGTCTGCGTATGTGGCAGTGTCTACGTGTGCGTGTATATGTGTTTGCGTGTGTGGCAGTGTGTGTATTTGTGTGTTTGTTTGTGTGTGTATTGTATGTGTGCGTGTGCGTGTATATGTGTTTGCGTGTGTAACAGTGTGTGTATTTGTGTGTGTATTGTATGTGTGTGTGTGCGTGTGTGTTTGTGTGTGTGTGTGTGTGTGTGTGTGTGCGTCTGTGTGTACATCTGTGGGAGTGTGTATCTGCTTATGTATGCGCGTTTGTGTATGCGCATGTGTGTGTGTGTGTGTGTGTGTGTTTGTGTGTGTGTGTTTGTCTGCACCCAATCTAAACACGGTATGCAGACCCCACAGATGGGAGGGACGCCTCGCCTTGGGCTACCCGGGTCTGCCACGAGGCAGGACAGCTCATGTATCATGCCCTCACTGCCAATGGCCTCCTTCAGAAACGGCGCCAGGTTGGCGGCGATCTCTTCCATACTGTCGCGCACCAGCGGCTCCGACATGGGCAGAAACATGTCCTGCCTGTTTCCAAACAACCCATTCATCCCTCGGCAGTTCACGCCCCCAAAACGCTCGTCGAAGCCCACCACGCCCTCAGTCACCGCCGCCTTAGCGCGCTCGCTCTCCGCGTTCACATACGCCAACAGTTTATCGGCGCTCTCGCTCGACAACGCACCCGTAACGCACGCACATCCCAGCTGCTCCAGCACCTTGCTCGCTATTTCTGGCTTTCCGTTCACAACCTATCGCCACACAACACACGAACGTCAATCACGAAACAATCGAGTCGCGCCTGTGTCGGAAACTCGGCGAGCCCGGCCGCCGCTCATCACCTCGGCCGGAAAGCTCCGCATCGGCTTCACCCCGCCCGTCTTCCGACCCACGAGCTCCTTCCCTTCCTTACGAGCCAGCATCTCCGCATTAGCAGCCGCCAATTTCTCCATAACTCCTCCCAGCGCTACCGCCTGAGGAGGCTGCAGCGCGGCGCAACGCCTTCGTCGCAGCGTAGTCCCAGTCTTACGGAGACAACTTTGTAGGCGCTGCGTTGGGAGGGTGGCGGTGCTGCAGAGTCGACTTTTGCGGCCATCAGAGTGGCGCCTCACGCCGCCGGACGCCAGCACCGAAGTCGTCATGGCCATGCCCGCCATACTGGACCAACGCCTTGGGACACCTGAGAGTGAGAGTAGTAAGCCGAGAGTGTGGCTGTTCTCGGCCTGAGTCTGTTGTCTCTCCCTCTCTGTCTGTCCGTCTTCTTTCGTCGTGGCTGTCGGTCGCGTGGCCATTTCAGCAGTTTGTACATGTACATGTACCTGTACCAGTACCAGTACCTGTACCCAGCCGGTATATTCGGCGGTGCTTGCCTCTATTTATCGCTTGACAAAGTCGGACTGCAACCCTAAACAACTATCGAAGTAAACCCTAAACTGCAGGGCAAGACATAACATATCACAACTGTAAACAACACGTGACGGGACGTGACGGAACGGAACACAACTGTTCCGGTGTTGCGTTCCGGAACACAACGACCCGGAACACGTGACGGGTCGTTGAGTTCCGGAGCGTGGACTACACGGGTGCGTTCCGCGCGTGGAGGACAAATAATTTATATCGATCCGGAACGATGAGCGTGAGCACACGCAGTCTTTTCGTTCTATATGTGCGTAATGACTCCATTCGAGTCGGCGGGTACCCGGTGTTGATGGGTCATATATCAAGGCGTGCTGGGAAATCATCAACACTTGCGGACCGCTTGGCCCATCAACGGGGCGGAGACGCTTCGGTCCATACCGCGTACTCTTGGTGACGGTCCTTGAGAAAGTTTCTTCGAGGTGTGCAGTGGGCTCGTGATTGTCACGGGGTTAGTTGGGGTCGAGGTTCTTGGAGATCCCACCATGTATGTGCAAGGTAGTGGCTCCCCACTAATGATAATGGCAACGATGGTCTCCCACCTAATGAAGTTGTCTTGAAGTACAATAATGGCATATGAGGCTCGAAATATGTTCTATATATGGCGTGGTTTCCAGTTTGCTCGGCTTGTCTAGCCCACGTCTCCCGTGGCCGCTCTTCGACGCGCTTAGTTAAAAGCAAGGTAGACAAAACTTATCGAGGGGGTACATACAGGTAGTCGTGCAGGGACAATCTATCGATACATCGTCGATAATACTTTGACGAGTACTCTCATGCAACATTACATTGAATGACATTGTTACTAACTTGATCTGTACTTTTCCATCGGAAAACCGTACTACGTGGTTATGTCGCCACTGCAAATTAGCGAAATTATTGTTATGTATTATACTACCAGCACCTCCCGGTACGTGCATGTACTCACAATTAATCTAACTAGCTACATGACGCGCTAGTATGATTTCCCAAGACAAACAAGCCACGTCGCTAGTCTGTCTAGACCGTTACGAAAGCCCCATCACTTGCACGAGGACCATGCGAGAACGTGTGCAAGCTAGCTAGGCTTAGCCTAGTGCAGTGCATGGGGGTGACAAACCCTTTAAATCAAT
Source organism: Tetraselmis chui (assembly GCA_026401115.1). Lineage (NCBI taxonomy): Eukaryota > Viridiplantae > Chlorophyta > Chlorodendrophyceae > Chlorodendrales > Chlorodendraceae > Tetraselmis > Tetraselmis chui. The sequence continues at coordinate 4,668 of JAPMLY010003560.1, read as the reverse complement.
CCCTTTCTTTAATTGCAATCTACCGTTAAACAATGCGTACCGCAAGGGAGCCTTGAACGAAGCCGATCCGTTAAGCCGGAGACCTTACTTCGTACTTCGGGCCACAGTTACATTGTTTTGGGATGGCGAGGTTCTGTGAGACACAGAATTGCGACGGAAGTCCCAGCCGTTGCTAAAGGACGCGCAGTTAAACTCGATGATTGTTGACGCGTTGGGGATGAGCCATGAGTTCGCTAGTCTTATTCGCGAGGGGTACTCCCAAGACTCGTTTTATAGAGACGAGGGTGAGTGGACGAAGGACAGCCGGATTGAGACAAGAGCTAGGTATTTTTGCCGCGCACTCCGCTCCGCCGTCTCCTCGGTACGTAACCTTCCCCGCACCGCCCTTCACCGCCCCACATCAGACCTAGGATACGGCCTCCCCTCCCTCAAAGCCCACGCCGCACAACTCACGGTATGCCACTTACATAAAATCATGAATAACTCATGCTATAGAGGCCACATGGCCCGCGCACACATACGCACCCTATCCACAACGTATTCCCACTGGCCCTCAGAATCCATCATGTCATCCTGTTACACTCCACCCACACTAAAGTGCTTAGTCCGAGCTCAACGCGATGCGGGCACCCTATTCCACAACCCATCACCACACTCACGGGGTGAGGTGACCACCCCGTTGTCTTGAGTGGTGAAGTGGGCACGGATTGTGGAGGCGATAGGGTTGGTGAGGGAGAGTGGGGGAATGTTGTGGAATAGGGTGCCCGCATCGCGTTGAGCTCGGACTAAGCACTTTAGTGTGGGTGGAGTGTAACAGGATGACATGATGGATTCTGAGGGCCAGTGGGAATACGTTGTGGATAGGTGTGCGTATGTCGTGCGCGGGCCATGTGGCCTCTATTAGCATGAGTTATTCATGATTTTATGTAAGTGGCCATACCGTGAGTTGTGCGGCGTGGGCTTTGAGGGGAGGGGAGGCCCGTATCCTAGGTCTGATGTGGGGCGGTGAAGGGCGCGTGCGGGGAAGGTTACGTACCGAGGAGACGGCGGAGCGGAGTGCGCGGCAAAAATACCTAGCTCTTGTCTCAATCCGGCTGTCCCTTCGTCCACTCACCCTCGTCTCTATAAAACGAGTCTTGGGAGTACCCCTCGCGAATAAGACTAGCGAACTCATGGCTCATCCCCAACGCGTCAACAATCATCGAGTTTAACTGCGCGTCCTTTAGCAACGGCTGGGACTTCCGTCGCAATTCTGTGTCTCACAGAACCTCGCCATCCCAAAACAATGTAAACTGTGGCCCGAAGTACGAAGTAAGGTCTCCGGCTTAACGGATCGGCTTCGTTCAAGGCTCCCTTGCGGTACGCATTGTTTAACGGTAGATTGCAATTAAAGAAAGGGATTGATTTAAAGGGTTTGTCACCCCCATGCACTGCACTAGGCTAAGCCTAGCTAGCTTGCACACGTTCTCGCATGGTCCTCGTGCCAAGTGATGGGGCTTTCGTAACGGTCTAGACAGACTAGCGACGTGGCTTGTTTGTCTTGGGAAATCATACTAGCGCGTCATGTAGCTAGTTTAGATTAATTGTGAGTACATGCACGTACCGGGAGGTGCTGGTAGTATAATACATAACAATAATTTCGCTAATTTGCAGTGGCGACATAACCACGTAGTACGGTTTTCCGATGGAAAAGTACAGATCAAGTTAGTAACAATGTCATTCAATGTAATGTTGCATGAGAGTACTCGTCAAAGTATTATCGACGATGTATCGATAGATTGTCCCTGCACGACTACCTGTATGTACCCCCTCGATAAGTTTTGTCTACCTTGCTTTTAACTAAGCGCGTCGAAGAGCGGCCACGGGAGACGTGGGCTAGACAAGCCGAGCAAACTGGAAACCACGCCATATATAGAACATATTTCGAGCCTCATATGCCATTATTGTACTTCAAGACAACTTCATTAGGTGGGAGACCATCGTTGCCATTATCATTAGTGGGGAGCCACTACCTTGCACATACATGGTGGGATCTCCAAGAACCTCGACCCCAACTAACCCCGTGACAATCACGAGCCCACTGCACACCTCGAAGAAAACTTTCTCAAGGACCGTCACCAAGAGTACGCGGTATGGACCGAAGCGTCTCCGCCCCGTTGATGGGCCAAGCGGTCCGCAAGTGTTGATGATTTCCCAGCACGCCTTGATATATGACCCATCAACACCGGGTACCCGCCGACTCGAATGGAGTCATTACGCACATATAGAACGAAAAGACTGCGTGTGCTCACGCTCATCGTTCCGGATCGATATAAATTATTTGTCCCTCCACGCGCGGAACGCACCCGTGTAGTCCACGCTCCGGAACTCAACGACCCGTCACGTGTTCCGGGTCGTTTGTGTTCCGGAACGCAACACCGGAACAGTTGTGTTCCGTTCCGTCACGTCCCGTCACGTGTTGTTTACAGTTGTGATATGTTATGTCTTGCCCTGCAGTTTAGGGTTTACTTCGATAGTTGTTTAGGGTTGCAGTCCGACTTTGTCAAGCGATAAATAGAGGCAAGCACCGCCGAATATACCGGCTGGGTACAGGTACTGGTACTGGTACAGGTACATGTACATGTACAAACTGCTGAAATGGCCACGCGACCGACAGCCACGACGAAAGAAGACGGACAGACAGAGAGGGAGAGACAACAGACTCAGGCCGAGAACAGCCACACTCTCGGCTTACTACTCTCACTCTCAGGTGTCCCAAGGCGTTGGTCCAGTATGGCGGGCATGGCCATGACGACTTCGGTGCTGGCGTCCGGCGGCGTGAGGCGCCACTCTGATGGCCGCAAAAGTCGACTCTGCAGCACCGCCACCCTCCCAACGCAGCGCCTACAAAGTTGTCTCCGTAAGACTGGGACTACGCTGCGACGAAGGCGTTGCGCCGCGCTGCAGCCTCCTCAGGCGGTAGCGCTGGGAGGAGTTATGGAGAAATTGGCGGCTGCTAATGCGGAGATGCTGGCTCGTAAGGAAGGGAAGGAGCTCGTGGGTCGGAAGACGGGCGGGGTGAAGCCGATGCGGAGCTTTCCGGCCGAGGTGATGAGCGGCGGCCGGGCTCGCCGAGTTTCCGACACAGGCGCGACTCGATTGTTTCGTGATTGACGTTCGTGTGTTGTGTGGCGATAGGTTGTGAACGGAAAGCCAGAAATAGCGAGCAAGGTGCTGGAGCAGCTGGGATGTGCGTGCGTTACGGGTGCGTTGTCGAGCGAGAGCGCCGATAAACTGTTGGCGTATGTGAACGCGGAGAGCGAGCGCGCTAAGGCGGCGGTGACTGAGGGCGTGGTGGGCTTCGACGAGCGTTTTGGGGGCGTGAACTGCCGAGGGATGAATGGGTTGTTTGGAAACAGGCAGGGACATGTTTCTGCCCATGTCGGAGCCGCTGGTGCGCGACAGTATGGAAGAGATCGCCGCCAACCTGGCGCCGTTTCTGAAGGAGGCCATTGGCAGTGAGGGGCATGATACATGAGCTGTCCTGCCTCGTGGCAGACCCGGGTAGCCCAAGGCGAGGCGTCCCTCCCATCTGTGGGGTCTGCATACCGTGTTTAGATTGGGTGCAGACAAACACACACACACAAACACACACACACACACACACACACATGCGCATACACAAACGCGCATACATAAGCATGATACACACTCCCACAGATGTACACACAGACGCACACACACACACACACACACACACACAAACACACACGCACACACACACATACAATACACACACAAATACACACACTGTTACACACGCAAACACATATACACGCACACGCACACATACAATACACACACAAAACAAACACACAAATACACACACTGCCACACACGCAAACACATATACACGCACACGTAGACACTGCCACATACGCAGACACACACACATACACACACAAGTACACAAACACACTGCCACAAACACTGCCACACACACACATGCATGCATACACACACACACACACAAATACGCATCAATGTACGCACAGTAAGAGAGTCATATCTATGCACTGACATCCACGCACACACACGCACACACACGCACAATTTAATGCACGTGTATATGCCCTCACATACATCATATCAGCACTCACGGACAGTCATACATGTCAATGCAGTCACTTACACACATATCAGTTCACTTACTTACGTGTGTATGCACACACACGCACACACACACACACACACACACACACACACACACACACACACACACACACACACACACACACGAAACACACACACATACACATATACACACATAGAAAACACACACACACACACACATACATACATACATGGACTGACCCACATATACACAGGCGTATACACACGTAAGGTAACACGCACACGCAACACACACATACACACGCGCTCATACACGGACACACTCATAGACATATGCACACAGAAAGACTCGTACATGCTCAAACACACACACATATACACTTACAAGCAGGGTGAAATACACCCGCTTGCAAATGAATGCACTTGCACAATCGCATCAATTTGATACTGTATCACTCACTCACCCCCCCCCCCCCCCCCCCCCCCCCACCACCACCACCACACACACACGTGTAAAATACCAATATACATCAATTGTATGCACAAAAAGATACA
>JAPMLY010003559.1:0-19112 GCA_026401115.1 Tetraselmis chui | reverse complement strand
GAGAGAGAGAGAGAGAGAGAGAGAGAGAGAGAGATAGAGAGAGAGAGAGAGAGATAGAGAGAGAGAGAGACAGAGGTAGAGAAAGACTCTCTCTCTCTGTGTTGTGTGTGTGTGTGTGTGTACGCGTGTGTTTGTGTGCCTTTGTGTGTGTGTGTGTGTCTGTGTGTGGGTGGGTGGGTGGATGAGTGCGTGCGTGTGTGTGTGTGTGTGTGTGTGTGGATGAGTGCGTGCGTGCGTGTGTGTGTGTGTGTGTGTGTGTATGTGGGTGTGTGTGTGTGTGTGCGCGCGCGCGAAATCAGCAGATAGAAAGGTATTACTTAGGGACAACAAAGGGTTATTCGGTGCTTCAATTTTTTTGAATGCCAAAAGCACATGTGCCTAGTATAGCGTTGCTCGTGGTTGAAGAGCAGACTATGACTACGAAAGAAGGGCCATGTACGGCCTTCGGAGAGGAATCGGGTCATCCGTCTCCGTCGGAGCAGGAGTGGATGATCTTGGTTTACGTTCTCGTAAATCCGACTTGCTTTACAGCCGGCTTGGTTGTCTGTCACACCTGTGAGCTACAGATACGTGCTTAGCGACGGCACCATGTTTTCCATGGACGTCGCACACTAATACTTGACCAAGCGCTATTGTTACATATTAAGTATTATTTAATTAGAGAGAGCCAATGGAATCCACCAAGAAGGAAAGGGAGGTAAACAAACGGGCCCAAGCCCATTGTTTTTCAAGCTGTAACTGTGTGCCTACAACTTTTATCAATGATGATTTCTAAGGCTCGCGACATTTTGACTCATCGAGAATGCGAACCAACAATTAGCGCGTCTCAACGGACGCATTGTCAAGTGCGGGTGTGTGTACGTGTGTGTGTGTGTGTGTGTGTGTGTGTGTGTGTGTACGCGTGTGTTTGTGTGCCTTTGTGTGTGTGTGTGTCTGTGTGTGTGTGGGTGGGTGTGTGCGTGTGTGTGTGTATGTGGGTGTGTGTGTGTGTGCGCGCGCGCGAAATCAGCAGAAAGGGATTACTTAGGGACAACGAAAGGCTATTCGGTACTTCAATATTTTAGAATGCCAAAAGCACATGTGCATAGTATAGTTTAGCGTTGCTCGTGGTTGAAAAGCAGACTACGACTAAGACAGAAGGGCCATGTACGGCCTTCGGGGAGGAATCGGGTCATCCGTCTCCGTGGGAACGATAGCCGATGATCTTGGTTTACGTGATCGTAAATCCGACTTGCTTTACAGCCGGCTTGGTTGTCTGCCACTACAATGAGCTGCATATATATGCTTAGCGACGGCACCATATTTTCCACGGACGTCGCACACCAATACTTGACCAGGCGCTATTGTTACATATTAAGTATTATTTAATTAGAGAGAGCCAATGGAATCCACCAAGAAGGAAAGGGAGGTGAACCAACGGGCCCAAGCCCATTGTTTTCCAAGTTGTAATTGTGTGCCTACAACTTTCATCAATGATGATTTCTAAGGCTCGCGACATTTTGACTCATCGAGAATGAGAATTGTACTCAACGTGGCGAGTGCAACCCTAATGCCGCACAGATGATTGTAGGACTCGTACGTCTCGCTACTCTAAGTTGCATTGCGTGCTTTCCAAGGAAGTTCACATCCGGAGTTGTACAACCACTGTAATTGGCTCATGTCACCAGTGCATTACTGACGTGATTACCAGTGAGATTTACTTGGTGTTTGACGCAATGGGTCACGTCTGCCCGAAGCGATAGACAACAAGTCACATGAGACGGGCTTCCGAGGGTCGCGTGACGCTCCGAATCCTGTGTGGCAGTTTACCCAGAGAGGAAACTGCGTAACAATTGATTGCGACAAATGTAGAAAGGAAGCGCGAGAGTTATGCCAGAGCGCTGACAAATCGTGGATCTCTACCGCTAACCAACACACGCAAAAGGCCATGTAAACGGTACTACCCGCCGTGAAGTAGAAAGAGTTTAGCACTTTCCTCTCGATCTTGTGATATCCTATATATAGAGGGAAAGACGTGTGCCATTCGCGTGGTCAAGTGGTGGTCAAGTGGTCAATAGCCACCAAAACATGATCAAAACTAGCACTAGCTAATAGGTATGTGAGTCGAAAAATCCCAACATCGTTCGTGCCATGGTCGAGGTGGAATATGTAACGGATCGAGAGCATCTGCCATCTCAGCTCGCTCTTTGGCGCGTCGGCAAAAAGCACATATGCGACAGTTATCATCAACGTCTTGTAGAATGCGACGCCGCCAAAGCATGTCGAGTGCCTTAGCTAGCGTACTCGCATAGCCACGGTGACATGCGAAACCATGGTCGTGTAATTCGAACAAAAGTTTGTTTTTCATCACATGGTCGTTTGTGATGCAGAGTCGTGCATTTCTCTAGATACAACCATTCTTTTTTATTCATTCCACTGATGTCTTTGTAATGAATAAAAAACTTTTGCAGTTTGGCGGACGGCGGCAACGTTTAGCGTTAGTAGAGAAAATTCGAAATTTTGCAGGTAGGCGTTGTGAAGGAGGGGAGATTCCCTCCTCCCATTCGCTGACATCCCTTGAGCAAGGTGAGAAGAAATAGGAAGCGCGGGCGAATAACACTATACAGGTATATATCGGCGTAGGAAACGACGATAAATTTACAGTTACCAACTTAGCAACGATAACTGCGAGTTTGGCCCGCAGTATCGTCAAGATATCGACCCCTGCTGCCACTCACTGCTATATCGCTACCGAATTGTTTGTCGGCGACTTCCGCATTTGCAAGGATAACGAGACACGGTGACGGACCTAAAGACTGTGTACATTATCTCTCGCTGTGGCATACACAGCAAATTATACTATGAATTAGTGAAGGCAACGGCGAGCGCAATAACTGTCTGCAAGCTCGTAAGCATTACGGCACAGGTATCCCACTCGATGTCCTTATTGCCAAGCAGCAGTCGGTGCTGTGTTTCTGACGCAGCACCGGCGCTGGTATTCGGGCGCACCGGCAGTGCGCGTTCTGTTGGGATTGCACCCCATCGCCCGTGTACAGCTCTGGCCATACATTAAGGACGCAATAATTGTGAAACGGGGGTACTCAGTTTCCGGTCGAATGCGATATTAAATGCAACAGCTACCGCATATTTGCAACGGATAAAGGGTTTACGTAATCTTTACATCCCTTCAAAACTTCAGTACCGGTCATTACGCAGCTATTTTGTCATGAGTCGCTCCTCCCGTACGGTACGGTAGCTACACAGCTGTGCTGAGACTCCGGGGACGGGAGGACGGTCAGGCAACATATATGGGCTCCCGACCCGCTGGTCCGCCCAAACACCTCCACAAATATATGTGGCTGTTTGAACAACGACTAGCAGATCAGCTCCTCGATCTCGCCGACCTCCAGACCCTATAGCACGCCCTGCCCAAACGGTGTATCCAAGCGTAGCGCTCTGCAATTGCCTATATCAAAATGTCTCGAACGGTGCAGCTGTTCTGCTTACTGCTGGTGGCGGTGCTGGCGCTGTTCAGCGCCAACGTGGGCGCGTCCCGGGTGGGCAGCGCGATGAGTGCCACCACCGGCGGGCGCGGCCTACTCGTTATCCCCCGCGGCGGCGTGGAGCTTAAGAAGTACCAGCAACGGCAGAAGGAAGAAGAGGGAGCGGAGGGAGACTTCGAGGGTGGTAATGATCAGGAGGGCGGCGAGTACGAGGGGAAGGAAGAGGACGGCGACGTGGACGGCGGTGACTTTGACCAGAACGACGAAGACGCTGAGCCCGAGGAAGACAACGAGAACTTTGAGGAGGAAGAGGAGGACGAGGACCGTTTCTAGGGGGGATGTCGCCGGGAATGGGTCAAGGTTGATAGGACGCAGAGATCTTTCGGTAGTAGATCCGCTTTCCCGCTCTCTCCCGCGCTTTATTGGAACTGACGACGGAAAGCGGCCGAAGCGCCGTTTTCCGAACGTAGCACTCCCTTTACTCATATGTTTACCATAGAAAGCCGCCCTAACGAGCCCCGGCGCCACTCCCAGATGCAGCACTGGCTCTGGCACCTGCAGTGTCTGAGGTCAATGGCGGGGCAGGTGTTGAGGAGCGTTGGTTCGGGGCGGGTGGGTGGGTCAGCGGCGCTGGTGAGCCCGGCTGCGTCGATGCTTGATTACAATTAGGGTTAACGTGCAGTTAGCCACTCGATTTACTTCTCCTTTCAAGGCTCCGGCCTCTAAATTTCCTCCCAAACAATTTGCATGCAATTCCTGCCGGGTACAAGAGTGGCGAGATTGAGCACTCTGCTCGTTTCCGAGAAGTGGATGCCATGATTTAGTTTGGGGGTTACCTTTGGACGAAAGAACATAAAAGGTTTGGGCTTCGCGCGCGTCTCCTGAATGGAATGGACGTGCTTTTGGTTGGTGGGTTTTCGGGGCAGAAGCCAGAGCCGGATGAGCAGGCAGCATGATGCCCCACTTGTATTGAAAAGGCCACGCGCCGCCTCCTCTCACCTGAGTCTCGGTGAACAATCAACCAAACCGATGCGAAGATGCAATTCCCCTTGTTACAAAAATAGCATGAAATGGAAGCAGTCCATTTGTGTCTCGACGGCTGGGATATTAAGCCGCACACCATGACTTCAGCTTCGAAAGGTTTCCTGGGTTGTGATTATGATGGAAGGTGGCGCGTGGAGCTGACGAAGTGGCTTGGAAAGATGGGAGGGGGGAAAGAGTAGTGGGCGGCTGATCATGCAATCCGGAGCGGAGGTGTTGGTTGATAAGACGGTCAGAGGTTCAATGACACCAATAACAAAGGGTTATATAACTGGATGTATCTAATTTCCACATCGTGAATTGCTTTATACCGCCGCCACCACCATATCACAGGCAGGGGTCATTTGGCAACGTCGCCATCAAGATATGAGTATCAACACAAGCAGTGTGCGGGAGAGGATTGTCGAGACAATGTACGACACGTCATCCTTGCTCAACGGAGCGAATAGGTCGGGCTCCACAGCATGAATACAATAGGTGTCATGTCATTTGTGGCAAGGGTGATGGGGGGGTTTATGAGTTCATCGACGAAATTCCATCTCTAAGAGCAATGGAGCAGGTCCACCTGCTGCTCTCTGCACTCTTCTTCGAGGCCACATTAGTATTGTCACCGCTGCTTCCCCCAACATCGCCGCCCCTCCTCCCCTTCCTTTGTCCCCACACCCACGCGTCTGCTCACCGTTGGCGCGGCACGAGCATGCACTGCTGACACATCCGATCGAGGGAGTGACAGCCAGAGTGTGTGTGTATACAATGGACTGCATGTACTTGCCACAACGCAAGCTGCGTCTCCCACATTGTTACGGCCAGAGGTCTCAATTGGCAACATCATTCAGACATGAGCATAAACACAAACAGTGTGGCGAGAGAATTGCAATGGTTATGCACAAGAAACTGTGTTCCAGCAACAGAGCCGCTACGTCGACATTCACAGCATATGCATACTGTAGGTTTCGGATTCTTTGGCAAACAGGGAGGGGGGGGGGGGGGGGGGGGGGGACGAGGGAGGGGAGAAGTGAAGATATTGGAAGAAGCAGTGATGGCAGAGAGGAGCATGATAATCTGCTCCATTTCTTTTACTAACAAGCATTTCTTCGATGAACTCATTGGCTCTACCCCCCCCCCCCCCATCCTATTTGCCAAAGAAACCGAAACCTACAGTATGCATATGCTGTGAATGTCGACGTAGTGCCTCTGTCGATGAAACACAGTTTCTTGTGCATAACCATTGCAATTCTCTCGCCAAACTGTTTGTGTTTATGCTCATGTCTGAATGACGTTGCCAATTGACCTCTGGCCGTAACATAGAAAAATGGGAGATGCAGCTTGCGTTGTGGCGAATAGATGCAGTCCATTGTGTAAACACACACACACACACACACACACACACACACACACACTCTCTCTCTCTCTCTCTGTCTGCATGAATATGCCTTGTTTGATTGTGTCTCCCTGTGTATCTTTATCTTTCACTCTCTCAAGATCTTTCTCTCTGGAGCACACACGCACACAAACATATATGGGCACACACAGTCAGTCAGTTACACGTTATCCGCCACTGTTAGCGAGTCACGAGCATACGCTACCAACACAACAACCGATGAGATGACAGTGCCAGTGGGGATAACTGAATGAATAGGCAGAGTGTGCTCTGGGTTGGACTACCTCGAATTATTATGCTTACAGACATGGCAAAGGAAAATAGCTGTGGTGGTGGCAAAGAGCAACGTCAAAGCTGGTAAGGGAAGAGAGGAAGGGAGGTTAAGGCTGGGTGACGCCAGGCGGGGGCTGCCACTCCGCGATGCCCAAATCCGTTGTGCCAATGTTGAGCCACCGCATGCACATTGCCAGGAGGATGGTAAACGCAAGGAAGAGGAGACATAATGCAGCGGTGCGCGAGGAGAGGTACTCGCACAAAGTGCCTTCCTCGCTGACTTCGACAGCCGAACCCACGACTTCAGACGACTTGACACCGTTGCGAGTCGTGGCCGTCCGCCATCCCGTGACCTCCGCAAGCGATCCCACCGTCGTGCGGACGGCCTCTGCGGTGACGCTGCTCGCGAGTTCTATCACCAGGCGGCGGCCGTCGGCGGTGGAGGCCGCGCGGAAGACTTGCCCGACGACGCCTTCCGACGGTCTACTCTTCGCCTCCACCCGACTCCCCGCCCGCGGTGCCGTTCTGGCGCCGCCACCCTCCTCGTAGCTTAGCACTTTACTCACCTCGCCCCCTTCTACACAACCACCGTTGCCGTTATCGTTGTCGCCGTCATGATCGTGCGGGCTGCTGTCGAGGCGGGCTGAGAGGGGCGGCTGACTGGAGGAGAAGCTAAAATAGGCTCCGATAGCCTCGCGACAGACGTGCGCCGAGATGTGCTCCACCGCAGCGCGGTTCGATGGTGTCGCCACGCTGGCCACAAAGTCCTCGTAGTAGTTGTGGTCATTGGTGGCGTCGACATAGGTGGCGACGGCGGTGGCGACGAAGGTGGCGATGAAGGCGGAGAGCGCAGAGCGGCCCTCGGGGTGAGTGATGACCCCCAACAGCGCGCGAGTGGCCTGAGCGACGCCGTCGTCCTTATTCGCCGACCCGTCGTCCTCTTCCGCAGCCGTCCGTCTCGTCTGATGCTGCTCCATAACAGAGCACACGGCGCCGACGCTGCTCTTAGCGGCCATTCCCACGGCGCAGCTCAGTAGCCCCTCGCCGCGCTCGCTAAACAGTAGCGCGAGGAAACGGTCTGCGACCCCGGGCGACACCGTCTCGACCCGCCCGCCCTCTCCCTCACGCGGCGTTGAGGTAGACGAGGACGCGGTAGCGGTAGTGGTGACTGCGACAGAGGAGAGGAGGGCGGTGATGAATGCGGTACTGCATGCGGTGGCCTCCGGGGAGCTAAACACTTTGCCGAGTTGGACCAGGCTGGGCGGGAGGGCATCGGCGTCGGAGGCGATGTAGGTTTGGAGGTCGGACAGTAAGGTACAGGCTAGCTCGCCGCCGGTGGTGCCCGCCTGTGCATAAAGCCGGAGAAGACGGGTTGCGGTGGCGTACCGGGACCGAAGCTTCCCAAGTGCGTCTGAACGGTATGCTATCACGCCGCCCACCAACGCGACCCCACAGCCCAGCGCTGCCAACTTTTGACGCCTGGTCCCCAGCATCATCACGCCACCCTCCGTCCCGTCACTTCTTATCAACCCACCCGTTCACCTCCTCTTGATCTCCTCTCTCCCCCACCTCCGTCGACCCGCCGCGCCGCTAGCCAACGAACCACCGGCCTCAGTCCCACCAGACTGACGAAGTCTAATTGAGAGCGTGTTTACCGTGTTTGTGTCCCTGTTTGTCTGTCGCTGGGTTGGCTGTCGAGGTGGACGAGAAAACCAGACTTGCAAGCCGCGAGGACCACGCTACTATCGTTGCGTGCTGCAGCCGTATGTTGCGCTCGGTAGCGACGAGTACAGAATGAGAGAGCAGAGGGAAGCCACACCCACACCACCAGAGCCCGAAGCAAGGGTTTCCTTCCGCCTGATATCAAGCTCGCGGTGTTTGTGAACCGTGGCGCTGACAAGTGATCTGGCGTGACGCTGCTATTCGGTGAGAACTGAGAACGGAGGTGCTGTATATTCTAAATATAATCTATAATTAAAATCAGCTGCGGGCAAAGCTCAGCAATGAGAATCGGCGCTATCATCGCTAGTCGACGAGTCCCCTCATACAGTCATCATCAAAAAAATGATGCGCGCGCGATGTTGCTGATGCTGCGCTGATGCTCCTTATGAGTGAATTGTGTTTATTTAAAGTACTAGTATCGTTACCCTACAAACCCTTGAATTACAATCGAGTAGGCCCTCCGTTTGTTTTCCCTTCCCTTACTTACTGGCAGCTTCCACTACAGCGTATGTACTTTCTTTGTAATTACTTTCTGTTCTCTAAAGATATTGAATTCCTAAAACCGCCGCAAGTTGAGACGTGGGAGGGCGTATAAGACATGGGCGTTGTCATGGGGAACTGCTGGCGGTCATTTTATCGTTATGTGTGTTAGTTCTTGTTGCATTTGCGCATTTAATTTCGGAGCCTCTATATGAGCGTGTAGTACGACTCTATCAGTTGGGAGGGTGGCGCTCATTATTCATGATTTATATGTGTCGCATTCAGTCTCCTTTCGATTGGCTATTTAGCAAATGGGAAGCGTGCAATCGTGAAAATGCACTTAATTCTGTAATCAAGGCGCCCGCCGGCGGCGCAGCGGCGGCGGCCCCGGAGGGGGGTGCGCTCGCAAGCCCGCCGGCATCCCCTCACCTCCCCGTGGTGGGCGCTGGAAACCCCGTAGTTGTGCCAGGCCTGGCACTATAGGGGGCTACTAAGAGGGCCGACAGCTCGATCCGCGGGATCAGCAACTATCGTCGGGAAAGCCATGGTCATGGCTTTTGAAAAAAATAATTTATGTGCGATACCGGCGCCAAGATCTCCCGCTCGGCCCGTCCGATATGTTTTTTCGCATACAGATACTACTAAGAATAGTCCTACCTCGAGGGGGTGGGACCTATACTTCAGGAGCGTTTGATGGCGAGGAGGGTACGGCCGGATCAGCGGTGGGACCGTGGGAGGCGGGTGTTAAAGCTGGTGGTGGCCAGCCGGGAAGCAGCGCCAGGAAAGGGCGCTCGCTAGACTTCGACCAGCCATGTGCCAGTCGACACTTCCGAGGGGGTGAGGCAAGACATGGCACAGGTCGGTGGCCGGTCGCAGGCGGAGGAGCGGCTATGTGAGCGGCTATGTTAGGATCAGCCGCCGCCGGAAAGCCATGTACGGAGGGCTTTTTGGAAATTAAACTAATGTCCGTACCCGGCGTCGAGCTAGTTGGGGAGCAACACGAGGGTCGGGAGCTCACTAGCGAGCCGCCACGCCGACAGGATACATCTCCCGGGGGGAGGAGTAAGCTTGTGCGGCAAGGAGGCTAGTCGCGACGGAAGGAGCGACAAGATCTGGCGACGACGACCCTCCGGGTCGGCGCCGCCGGGAACCCCATACGGAGGGTTTTTTATTAATTTCCCGCGGCCCGACGGCCCGACGGATCCGGCTATGGTGACCTGACCCCCCCCCCCCCCTTCTCGATACCCACTACCGGATAGACGAGACCCTTGCGGGGGGGGGGGGGGGCGGGGTGAGCGCGGAGGCCCCCGCTCAACAAAGGCTGCTCGGCGGACGCGCGATCAGAGGGGGGAGGGTACGGACACATGCCGGACTACCTAACAGGTACCCGGGTACCATACAGAGAAAAAACCGAGGAAATGAGATGGGAAAGTTTAGGCGCGGAGGTAGGAGCGCCCATTTTTCTATGCATGTGTGTCTCGGTCCCCCCCACATGTCCTCGAGGTGACGGGGGACCTCGGCAAGGAGGACCGTCGCGTCGGTGGACGCGGCTACGACCTTGGGGCGGGGTTTACGGGATGCGGCGGCGGGATCGACGAGCGACCACGCGAGGAGGGGTTTTTTGCCAGCCTTTCCCCTCCTATATTCGGCAAGACCGAAGTCACGCGGGAGCTAGATTAGGCTGGCCCGTCGTCCCTCCCGAACGCCGACCGGCCTAGGCCGGTCGGTACCCCGGTTCGGCGGGAGCGGGCCGTGCATCGTGAAGGTCGAGCAGCAGTTTAGTTTTGCATTTCTCGACAAGTGGATTTATATTTAGATCTTTTTTTCTTGATCACAAAATTATTACGCTATTACTGCCTAGGCGGGGGGACAGTGGCAATTACTGCGGTTGCTTACAGTTTTTTAACTCCCGAGGAATGTCGACACACAGTGAAGCTAGGTGTGTCGATAGGTGTACTTGGTCGAAGGGCCCGGGCCAAATTTGCTAATAAGTCCTGAAAGGCAAAGTAGAGTGGCCCGAGAGACAACATTCGGTCCAGTTTGCCGGCACATGTTGTAAACAATTTCAATTTCAATTTCTGTAATCAAACTATATTGAACAATTGCAACGGGGGTTGACGATATAAATATGTTTTAGTCTTATCTCGACCCACCAGTTCGCCGGGCTTATATGCAGTCCCGGCTAGCAAATGTTCCTTCACCAATAATGTTGATGATTCGACTACCCCACGGCCAAGCGGCGTGTCGTGTGCAAACTAGAAACTTGGAATCTCAACCGACATCGGCTCAGTGTTTCGGATCTATATTAACATTAGCTCGTGCATGCCAATAAACGACTCCAATACTATCGTGATCAATCCGTATCACGATGATATTTGGAAGGACAAAATATTTTTACTAACAAATCGTAAGGCTAGGGATCGATGGTATCGTCGATACTTTACAAGCGCATTTCGCTGCCTTAACAAATCGTGCAATCAAAGTAATGCTATGATTATACATGCCACATATGCATCACATAGGAAGAATAAATCATTGGCCGGCTTATATGCCATTGTGCATCCGGTTTCAATTTTTTGAAGGAAGAGTTTCCCATGCGAAACAAAACAAACCGCAAAGCCATTCAAACCTCAACCGCGTCAACTGAACCACCTTACTTAAACAATAAGACCTTGAAGACATGACCCGGGCTAAGGACCATCAAACTTCGATACATTGTTGATGTACTATTACTACCGTCACTAGAACATCCCCCTACAATGGTGCCATGGATTTGCCATTCCATGAAATCGATATAGCATGATGGCTTGCGCAATTTTGCTACCAAGTGTGCCGTCGCGTAAACTGCCATTTTCAAAGGGAAACGATAAGTACCAAAGCCCGATTTGTTTATATCGTTGTATTATCGTCTTAAGTATCGATACATCGGCATTGGTATCATCGGCATACAAATCCATCGCGCAACATCAACATCAACATACATAGGACATCGACCACATAAACATCGAGAATCCGAAAAAGCAATATGATAGGCATCGTTTTATTAATATATCAATACCATCAACAACGGCAAAATTCGGTTAATGTGACATGTATAATAATCTTGTTATTACGTTGACTGCAAGATTTGATAGCACATGTGCCATGTACTTCCGAACAAATTATTATACGGATATTATCATTTTGGAAATATTAGGTGCCGTGTATTGGTAGGCACGAGCCACTGCTAATAGCGCCCTTGAACGCTAAACCAGTGTCGGTTCACATATCGAGATTCTAGTTTGCTTGGTGTACGGATATTTTGCCATGTGCTTTCCAGAGTCCTCCGCACATGGCATCCCGACAGTTGTTGATCGCGCGGATCCAAGCTGCCGGTACCTCGTTTACTCCTCTACCGCATGGAGGCCTTGAAGGCCTTTGAGGGGGTGCGTACGAACGTACGTGCGATGGACGCACGCCTAGACGGTTACCAACACCCAACGCATAGAGGTAGAGGCATGTGCCGGCGGCCATGCGCGCGCACCCCCTCCAAGGCCGCCAAGGCTGCGCCGCCGACGGGCGCCGCGTTAAAGATTTATGTTTTCGCGCTCTAGGATTATGAGCTCCGCGTGAGTCACTAGAGCGACATGCCGTGTACTTTTGCGTAATTTGGGCGCGGCGCGATGCTACTTTAATTGATGTTTAATTTTCTTACAACAATATCGATTTAACGGCCCCTCTCTTATGACGTAACATGTACTCTTATCTAGGTCTTAGAAATAGGGTTTAAGCCGAGGGTCTCCTTGTCCATCATCTCCGTTGGCAGTAACAACATTAGACGATGGCGGTTTTATGCATATTTTAGGTGGCGGTCTTTCTCAAAAGGGGCGATACTTCCTTTTCAGAATACATTTCCATTTCATGAAGTAATGTTAGACATGGAGTGGATCCGGTTAAGAAAATAGGGTTCAAACCCGCCACGAATATGAGTAGATCCGAGACCAAGCGTGTACTAGTAGTGCTAGCTGTTGCACCCTATGTCTCCATGCAAACCCCGAAGGCCCTTAACCATGCATTCCAAATAAAGCCTAAAACCACAACCACGGCGTAATGATATTGTCGCCTCATTGCAATACTCAAGACATGAAAGTTTGTCATTTGCGGTACTTCAATTATTATGGGTTGGGCAAAAGTAGTTTTGCAAAAGGGGGCCCAAAAAGGGGGGTCGCCATCTAAAACAACCAATAGTAATTTAATCGCCTATAATATCAATCATATAGGGATATCTCATATCGCTAGCTACTAAATGTACGAAAAAATTAATGTCGTTATTATCTCCACGACGCGCGGCCCGATCCCGCCGCTCGAGGGCGCTTATCAGTCAAGCTAGTTAGTAAGCTAGCATTTGTTGCTCGAATCCGGTCTATCAGATGACATCTACTCGTGTGCGATTCCAACAATGCAACAACTCGTGCCGGAGCTAGGCAACAATGGCAGGCGAAAATCCCATCGTAGAGGCTGTCGACAATCCCAACTCGATCCACCCACGCCCTCGTCCGAGATAAATTCCGTTAGCAACTGTCCAGCTTTCACCTTTTAGGCATAGGGAAGAAACCATAGTTGCGGATAGCATCCTTTGTCGCTCCACACGAGTCGATGATGATGTCCCGGTGGGCATCTAGTTGTATTCCGCCACTCATGTTGTACCCTGAATTACCGCCCGTGCCCTCCCCTTGTAGTTTACATTGCGTAGGGGGGCGGAGCGATTCTGGCTATTTTTTTGCGATAACTCTTTGCATGTCACTTTAGGCACTCCCATTGACGATGGGTGCCGTCGAGGATGGGGATTAGGGGGGGGGGTGGGTCCGTGTCTCCAACCGCAAAGGTGCTGAGTACGGACGCTTAATCAAAACTCTCCATACATAGGTTTTCCAGCGGTGGCCGATCGATGCCGAGAATCGTTGCAGCCATACCATGCCGCTCCTCTCGCCTCGGTTGTCTCCCTATCCGTTGGTGTCAAATTCCACCCCCCCCGGTCGGCTCGACGTCACGATCGATGCGCGTCGTCGAGCGAGCGCCCTTCCTTGGTGATGCTTCCCGGTTGACGCCACCAACTCCAACGACTATCTCCCGCCGCCGATCCGCACGTACCCTCCTTGCCAATTCAACCACATATACAACCCTCGCATCTTCATCGGGGGAGTATCTGATATTATTCAGTCGCGAAAACACATATCGGACAAGCCGAGCGGAAGATCTTGGCGCTAAAGGTTTACATATGTAATCTTTGAAAGGCGCCCGCCGCCGGCGGCGTAGCGGCGGCCCCGGAGGCGGGTGCGCTCACAAGCCCGTCGGCACCTACATTTACCTACACTCGGTGGGCGTTGGTAACCATGTAGTAGTGCCGGGTTTGACACGCTTGGGGCCTAAACGAGGTATCGGCAGCTGCGATCAACGTGATCAACAGCTGTCGGAAAGCAATGCATGGAGGGTTTTGGAAATCATAATCTCCGTACCCCATCACTACGATCTCCCGCTTGCCAGTCTGATGTTTTTTCGCGATTGCATACTCGCAGATACTCTCCCGATAAGGAGGTGGGGGCGGTTCCATGTGAAATAGTTTTTTGCGACAAGGGTACGGACGGATGAGCGGTGGGACGTGGGTGTTGGAGCTAGCGGCGGACAACCGGGAAGCAGCGCTAGGGGAGGGCGCTCGCGCTCGACGTCGCCTAGGGCTCCTAAGGTCGAGCAAACCCATCCGGGGGGGGGAGCTCGACATCAACAACGAGGAAGACAGCAGCGGCGAGAGGAGTGGCACGGTCTTGCGGAGCTGATATTGTACGGCCGGGAAAACCATGCACGGAAGGTTCTTGTCAAAACGTCCATATCCGACAGTTTTGAGTTGGAGCCCGGATATGCTTTTCCCACCCATCCTCTCCTCTCAGCCGTGAATGTAAGTATTGTACGTGCAACCTTAAGGACACCCACCAATTCAATATGAAAAAATACACCCCGTTCGTGCGAAGGCACTCCGCTCACGCTGGTCCGGAATATAGGTGAACATCATACCCATAGGAATATACCGCACAAGCAAACCTCACACTTTCATTCTCACCATAGTCGCATCACTAATCAACCAAAGAGCCAACATGCCCGAAGAATCACTCCAAGCTCTTACTCGAGACACTAACCGTCTCACCTTCCGCCTACACATCCACATTGTCCAATGGCTCGACCATATGCCCCGCATCTGCCGCATCAAATCCTCTCACTTATAAACGACTTCTCCGCTCTTTTCATCCCTTCCCATCCAAGGAACAATTTGTTTGACACCCCCTCCTTCAAACCAAAATAAACCCCCACCACAACTTTGGAGAGGATGGACGAGGAGACCCCCGGCCCAAATCTTGTATACTAATTTACTTAGATAATATATGCAAAAAAGCCTAGCAACATCTAGCAAGTGACTTGTAATTGTTATAAGTCATTTTCATTTTCATTTGGCGATTGAAAATCTTATTCCAAGAAACAAAATAACTATTGTGTCCATGGGGACATCTTTTCCAGACGTAGACCCATAACCCTTCTAATGAATTTGACTGGAGCACACACAAACACCATGATGATAGCCGCGGGTAAGACAAGCTCACAGTGCGCTTGTGCAATCCACAAACTCCGTCTTGAAAACTAAACCTCAGACAAAGCAAAAACGAAATGCAAAAAAATGATCATCTCGACGCGTAGTACGATATAAAATCTTCATGTTCAACCAATTCAATTGCTACACCACCTCCAATTCGTGCAATAACCTAGCACACGAAGTAAGTATCAATCAACCCTGATTCTGTCTGAAATACGGATGTGTAGCAAAACTTCATGCTTCGCAAATATGTGGAAATTCCATACGCGTTAGAATATGTCAGTTGCATATAAATGGGGAACGGGTGGAAATGAAGAGGACAAATAAAAGACATTGCGTGATCGTGCGCAACATAATCCCGCCTTCAGAATTTGAATGAATTGAGTTACTACATATAATTCGTTTATGAGGTGTTGTTTCACCCCCCCCCCCTCGTCCGAATTCCCTATTGGCTTGCTTGATGTCCATGGCTAGTGCCCGCCCTCCTATCCCTTTCGATCTTAGTAGTGGGGTATGCCTTATGTATTGAGCTCCGCATCAATCATCGATATATTCATGGGAGCATGATGCGTCCGCCGCATTAGGTGCATCAATGAGTCCATAATTCCATGAACTAGTGATCTATTTAATCGATGCATCCATGAACTTGCGTCCTATTTCATCAATACGTATGCAAACCATTGCCCTAGTAATCGATACGTCAACGACTCAGTTTCCCAACTATTCGACGCGTCCATGAACTAGGCCTTCAATTAATCAATGCACCCATGAATTAGTGGCGTACCTAATCCATGCGCAACGGATTACCTATATGGATATAAAGCATTGGTCGCATCGATGCATATCATTTGAAAATCTTAGATTTAAATGCTATAGAAGATTATAATAGTGCAGTCTTGTTAACTATAAACACATATATCATACAACAGTCCGGCTCGTTGTTTGATTGAAATTGCATAAGCAATGAGGCCGATGTTGATGATGCATCAGTGCATTCGACCCGTATTACCCGCATCAATGCATCATGAGTCGGTGCCCTACCTAATCGGTGCATCCGCAATGAGTAAGTGCTATGTTTTATCAACGCACCCATGTATTCATGTCCCATTATTTGATGCATCCACGAATTAGTGTCCATATGTATTTATGTGTGGGTGTGTGTGTGTTTGTATCCAAGAATAAGGAGAGTAACAAAACGAATGATAAATCAAAGTTGACTTCGATGCATCACAATTGAGACTTGATCTTTACTTGTTTATGCTAAATATGCTGGACCTTACAATACATACATATAATCCCCGAAAAAGTGGCATGGGATGTATCATCGCTCAGAGTTGTGGCTCATTATAATACGGCTAAGTAGATGCTACAATGCTACCATTTGACGGTGTGACTGTGAAGGTCGCATAGTATGTGAGTTAGAAATCAATGACATAGAGCTCGAATTCCATTCTTTGGGGTCGTTTCAAAGGTTGAAACGGGTTGTGGCGAGGATGTGATGGATTGTGGAAGTACGCGGCGAACTTATTAGTCACCCGACTCGACACACGTACCACGATGTAAAACCGATCACAACGCCATTTCATTTGAACCGCCGGCTAGTGGGGGCTCGATCGAGTTTGGCAAGGAACTTTCCCTCTAGACACGATTGAGGTTGATGTTCGCGCACCGACTCTTTTCGCCAAACACACACATCATGACCGCTCACCTCCTTGACTTTCATCATGTAACACCTCTCGCGAGAGGGACAAAGGCCGCATTGGTGTCGTTGCACAGAAAATTTTAGCGTGTCTTGATCGTAGTGTGGGGATAACACCATACACGCGTCTCTCGTTGATAGTGTGCGTGAGAAACATGTGGCTAATGGACTTCGTTGGGGGAGGTGAGGCTTAATTTGCCGCCATGTGTGCACCAATTGTATGTCCATCGGCGGATGGAAGGGTGCGAGGTGCGCAGTGGGGCCGGATAACGAAGTTCGAGCATGAGTACTCCTAGTGAATAGGATATCGTCATCTAGGAAGTGTCGACATTAGACGCATAGTTTGGGGTAAGGCTAGGGATCAAGTGAATTTTGTCGATGTTGATGGTAATGATATTTTGCAACGTCGATGTTGATGGTATTGATATCTTGGATTGTCGTTGTTGATGGCGTTGATAGTTTGAGATGCTGGCATCAATGGCAATTTAAACCGATATCATCGCCGATGTATCGATATTTGGAACGACATATCGATACATCGGGCTTAAATAATCTATATTTTACAATTGTTTTGATAATTGATGGCATTGATGCGAGCACTACTGCCATCTTGTCGATGTCGATGTCACAACCTATCACATCGATGGCACTATCACTAGGTGATGATGATACTATCGACGATGCATCGATGGTTGATCCCTAGCCTTAGTTTGGGGTCGGGGGTTCGATATGTTGGTCGCGCAATGTGGTGTTGAGGGGATGGAAGCAAGCCTTCCTCAATGCAATTGCTACTATATTTCTCATTATTCATATCGATATCGGGGTTACATGTTCATATGGGGTTACATGTTGCCGTCGCTCTTTCCGGGATATGTCGATAGAAAAGAGTAGCGGCAACGGTGTTGCTTCTAGGCAGCATTGTCCATCCTATTACATCATATACAATGGGCAATGTTATACATATACTTTACCGAAACGATGATACATGATTGCGCTCATATATCAAAAATGGGAGTCGCTTGTATCTGACTCAGGCGTGTCAATTTATGAGGCCGATATGAAAAAATGTCTTTTCGATTGCGCCGGGACTCGCGATTGATCGAATTATATATGTTGAGGCCATCAAACTACGTTCCATCGTTCTCGATGTTGGTATTGAGGCCATCGAACTTCGGTATTCTTATTCCTATATTTGGCAAGGACAGCGTAGTCCGAGCTATGGGCTTTCGGTGGCTGCTGAGCAAGCGTCGCACAACAATAAAAAGCGCCATTATTGTCGCGCCAATATCGCTACTTCCCATCGGTCTTGCTGGGCTGCCGTTGTGTTCTTCTTGTTTATCGCATCTGGCATTCATTTCTGGCCTGGTGGAGGGAGGGCGAACGCCTCCCGCACATCCGCGGGCGTCACCCGCACGTCTAGCGCAATTAGACCCTCAACGTCCTTCAAGCGACAGTTCGGTATAACGTACTCAGGGAGCCCGTCAGGGCCAGTGCCGTCGCCCTTGAAATGGCTGTTAAGCCGAGGGAGTGGAAAAAGAAGGCGCGAGCCACGTACGCCGTCACCTCTTCGACTGGCATCGCCAGCAGCCGGCCAGGCAACATGTACTCCGGGTGGCCGTGTTTATTCGAACACGACAGGCAACTCAGCGCCTCTAACCGCCCCCCAGGATCAATATCTTCATAGGAACTGCTCTTTAGTGTGGCGACGTGCGGTGCCAGGCGGTCCGCGACGTCATCGCCGTACTGCGTCCGCGCGAGCTCCGCCATCGCGTCCCACGTCGCTAAGCGCGGCGTCTTAGAGCTCGCCCGCGGAAATATAACCAGCTGGTGGCAAACCCCCTCGGCACACATAGCTAGAAGCTAGTCGGAGCTCTTTCCAACCGCTCGCAATGCCTGCGAAATTGGCGATGTTAAAGGGGAGAAAGAGATGGTGTCCACGACTTTGTACTCCGGCGAGGAGATGAGGTTGTACCCGTACCTGAGCCCCGTTGACTCCCGCCAGCCACCGGAGTAACTCCTCGTCCATCAGGAAGGCCAGTTGCTTCTCTCGCGCGGCCAGCAACTCGAAGTCAGAGGGATTATTCCCCCAGATGAATCTGCCGAAGAGTCCCCGGAAAGGTGGGCAGGACTGACCGGCGCGGAAGAGTGCAGCGTACTGGGTGGCGGTCAGCACCACCGGCGGTCGACTTTCTATCGGCGCGGCCATCGTCCTGATTCGGCTTGGTAGTTGATTTACTCGCGGTTGTGGCAGATTTTCGGCTGTCGCAACGCCTCAACCGCGCACGGATACATGCTACACTCCAGAGGAGCTGAAAGCGAATTCGAAGCCACCTCGTCTTTTGTCTATGCCGCCGTTTCGTAGCCCCAGCATTTACGGGTGCAGAAAAGGCTCGCAGGACACGGGCTCCCGCTTTA
>JAPMLY010003558.1:0-23741 GCA_026401115.1 Tetraselmis chui | reverse complement strand
GCGTGTGAGGCTTTGATGGCAAAAAGGCCCTCGGTCGAGGCGCAACATCAATGGATTTTTCAGCAAAATAACGCTAAAGCGCATGCTTTCAAGAAGGTTGGGAATTGGCTTTCGTCTCAATCCGGCTTTCGAGTGAAGCAATGGCCTGCCAACAGCCCTGCCCTTAGTTGGATTGAAAACATGTGGGGTATTGTGTCGAGTAGATTACAAAAATGTTTGGACTTGTCCCCACGCAATTTTGAGGCGGCTATAAAACACGAGTGGGAAACAATTCCTTACTCTGCCCATTGCGCCGTGTTCAACTCCATCCCCAAACGGCTAACGGAGTGCATAGCAAACGATGGAGGAACAACTCACTATTAGGGTAAATTTAGGGTTTTAGATAGGTTGGCATGCAAATCAACACAATTCTGATAAGTCGAGTTCCATCCAACAGTTGGACGTTTAAAAATTTTCCGTATAGCGGCGGGAGACCGAAGAAACTTTGCGAAACCTAGCGGGAACTCATCAAAACTTTGCTTTTCGCAGCCGAATCCGCCAACCGCTCCGTTAAGGACGCATCACGTTGACGGTGGTGTTTGGAATGCTGGGGTATGTGCTTGTGCCAAACACACCCGCCCCACGCGTGGCACGCGTTGGAACTTAGGCTCGGCGGTCAATAGGACTGAAGAATTGGTAAACATATATCGACAAACCCCGCACACATCCTCTCAGGAAGTGAGCCGACTTCGATGGGTGTTGCTTGGCACTGCGGCTCAGTAGTGCCGGAAGAATTCGTAAATTAAAGTAGTTATTCTGTTCAAATTGTTGTGTGGAAGTTTGATCTCGTGAGTAGGCGCGTTCGACGCGCATTGAAAGTACGCGTCCAACGGTACCTGTACTAAAACGCTTTGACCATATGTGAGTAAGTTATGATCGCTTGAACATTGTGGCCGAAAGCGGCTTGCCCTTAGGTTGTGCGCATATCGGTGGTAAGTCTACATACGCGGTTTCGTGCGCTCCCCCCACAGCGGCCTGCCCAACACCTCCTCCCTCCGTCGCCTATGCATTATTTTTGCGCGGCCGTCGCATCATCGTTCATATTGCGGCGATGTGCGCCGGTTACTCTTTTCGTCTACCAAGCCCGGCGACTGTTTGAAAGAGCGTGCCGCACGGGTGCGGGCGCGACAACCCCAAGTACACATGCCCGGCAGTGTTCGAACTCGCCCCTCGCAGTTGTCGGCGCATTTCAGGTTGCGCGCAAAAGCATTGCCTGGGATTTCCTGATATTTGTCAATAATATCGACGCATGGTTACATTTTCTACTTGCGAGGGTGCGAAATCTTGTCCGGACTTTTGTGGAGGAGTGTTGGAAATTTTCAAAATTCCCCAACAGCTGCGGGAGATCACAAAGCTTTGCGATACCTACCGGGAGCTCGTCAAAACTTTGTTCTTCGCTGCCGAGACCGCCAACCGCGCCAACGCGCTGTCTTGTCCTTGTGTCGACCTTATTGCTCACGTCGGTTGCCGCCGATCCGTAGTATGCCACCTTCTCCATGTGTACTCGCAAGGTGTTGGCGCCTCGTCCACTAAGCCGAACGACTTGGCAGCGCTCGTGAGGCCGCGCAGGAGTGTTAAGCAACCGTGAGGGTTGTCGAGAGGTGGTGCCGGCGCGCTAAAGCTACCGGGATAGTGGACAACACGCCTAAGGCGGGCATGCCCCGAGCGCCCTTGGCGTCCCGAAAAGCCACCCTCCTCGTAAAGGTGGGTGTAAATTGCGGCGATTAATGCCCCCAACTTGCCAAGATGCTGCAACAGAGGCAAGGAGTGACTGATGAGGCGGTCCGCCGGTACCGGAACAAGTACTAAGCGCGCGAGATGAGGCCGAGGATGCGTGTTTCACTAACTGTCAAGCACATGCGCGTAAGGCTATGCTTTGCCAAACAATGGGTACGGAAGTCATGGCACAATGTGGTTGTGACAGATAGCAAGTACTTTTGGCTCTCCAATAAGGGGCCCGGGAACAAGGAGTGGATGCGTTTCGAGGATGAACCGCCAACCAAGGTATAATAGCAAAACTGTTTCAAAGTGCACGCGTATGGTGGTGTTAGCAAGTATGGCAAGACACCTTTGTTTGTGACCGTGGGGAGCTGCGGCGTTAAGGCAAAGAGCAAGGGCGTAAACGGTGAGGTGTATCTCACTTGTTGCATGAGCACATGATACCCGCGTGTGAGGCTTTGATGGCAAAAAGGCCCTCGGTCGAGGCGCAACATCAATGGATTTTTCAGCAAAATAACGCTAAAGCGCATGCTTTCAAGAAGGTTGGGAATTGGCTTTCGTCTCAATCCGGCTTTCGAGTGAAGCAATGGCCTGCCAACAGCCCTGCCCTTAGTTGGATTGAAAACATGTGGGGTATTGTGTCGAGTAGATTACAAAAATGTTTGGACTTGTCCCCACGCAATTTTGAGGCGGCTATAAAACACGAGTGGGAAACAATTCCTTACTCTGCCCATTGCGCCGTGTTCAACTCCATCCCCAAACGGCTAACGGAGTGCATAGCAAACGATGGAGGAACAACTCACTATTAGGGTAAATTTAGGGTTTTAGATAGGTTGGCATGCAAATCAACACAATTCTGATAAGTCGAGTTCCATCCAACAGTTGGACGTTTAAAAATTTTCCGTATAGCGGCGGGAGACCGAAGAAACTTTGCGAAACCTAGCGGGAACTCATCAAAACTTTGCTTTTCGCAGCCGAATCCGCCAACCGCTCCGTTAAGGACGCATCACGTTGACGGTGGTGTTTGGAATGCTGGGGTATGTGCTTGTGCCAAACACACCCGCCCCACGCGTGGCACGCGTTGGAACTTAGGCTCGGCGGTCAATAGGACTGAAGAATTGGTAAACATATATCGACAAACCCCGCACACATCCTCTCAGGAGGTGAGCCGACTTCGATGGGTGTTGCTTGGCACTGCGGCTCAGTAGTGCCGGAAGAATTCGTAAATTAAAGTAGTTATTCTGTTCAAATTGTTGTGTGGAAGTTTGATCTCGTGAGTAGGCGCGTTCGACGCGCATTGAAAGTACGCGTCCAACGGTACCTGTACTAAAACGCTTTGACCATATGTGAGTAAGTTATGATCGCTTGAACATTGTGGCCGAAAGCGGCTTGCCCTTAGGTTGTGCGCATATCGGTGGTAAGTCTACATACGCGGTTTCGTGCGCTCCCCCCACAGCGGCCTGCCCAACACCTCCTCCCTCCGTCGCCTATGCATTATTTTTGCGCGGCCGTCGCATCATCGTTCATATTGCGGCGATGTGCGCCGGTTACTCTTTTCGTCTACCAAGCCCGGCGACTGTTTGAAAGAGCGTGCCGCACGGGTGCGGGCGCGACAACCCCAAGTACACATGCCCGGCAGTGTTCGAACTCGCCCCTCGCAGTTGTCGGCGCATTTCAGGTTGCGCGCAAAAGCATTGCCTGGGATTTCCTGATATTTGTCAATAATATCGACGCATGGTTACA
Organism: Tetraselmis chui; assembly: GCA_026401115.1. NCBI lineage: Eukaryota > Viridiplantae > Chlorophyta > Chlorodendrophyceae > Chlorodendrales > Chlorodendraceae > Tetraselmis > Tetraselmis chui. Next base: position 20,240 of record JAPMLY010003558.1, on the reverse strand, counting down.
TTTTCTACTTGCGAGGGTGCGAAATCTTGTCCGGACTTTTGTGGAGGAGTGTTGGAAATTTTCAAAATTCCCCAACAGCTGCGGGAGATCACAAAGCTTTGCGATACCTACCGGGAGCTCGTCAAAACTTTGTTCTTCGCTGCCGAGACCGCCAACCGCGCCAACGCGCTGTCTTGTCCTTGTGTCGACCTTATTGCTCACGTCGGTTGCCGCCGATCCGTAGTATGCCACCTTCTCCATGTGTACTCGCAAGGTGTTGGCGCCTCGTCCACTAAGCCGAACGACTTGGCAGCGCTCGTGAGGCCGCGCAGGAGTGTTAAGCAACCGTGAGGGTTGTCGAGAGGTGGTGCCGGCGCGCTAAAGCTACCGGGATAGTGGACAACACGCCTAAGGCGGGCATGCCCCGAGCGCCCTTGGCGTCCCGAAAAGCCACCCTCCTCGTAAAGGTGGGTGTAAATTGCGGCGATTAATGCCCCCAACTTGCCAAGATGCTGCAACAGAGGCAAGGAGTGACTGATGAGGCGGTCCGCCGGTACCGGAACAAGTACTAAGCGCGCGAGATGAGGCCGAGGATGCGTGTTTCACTAACTGTCAAGCACATGCGCGTAAGGCTATGCTTTGCCAAACAATGGGTACGGAAGTCATGGCACAATGTGGTTGTGACAGATAGCAAGTACTTTTGGCTCTCCAATAAGGGGCCCGGGAACAAGGAGTGGATGCGTTTCGAGGATGAACCGCCAACCAAGGTATAATAGCAAAACTGTTTCAAAGTGCACGCGTATGGTGGTGTTAGCAAGTATGGCAAGACACCTTTGTTTGTGACCGTGGGGAGCTGCGGCGTTAAGGCAAAGAGCAAGGGCGTAAACGGTGAGGTGTATCTCACTTGTTGCATGAGCACATGATACCCGCGTGTGAGGCTTTGATGGCAAAAAGGCCCTCGGTCGAGGCGCAACATCAATGGATTTTTCAGCAAAATAACGCTAAAGCGCATGCTTTCAAGAAGGTTGGGAATTGGCTTTCGTCTCAATCCGGCTTTCGAGTGAAGCAATGGCCTGCCAACAGCCCTGCCCTTAGTTGGATTGAAAACATGTGGGGTATTGTGTCGAGTAGATTACAAAAATGTTTGGACTTGTCCCCACGCAATTTTGAGGCGGCTATAAAACACGAGTGGGAAACAATTCCTTACTCTGCCCATTGCGCCGTGTTCAACTCCATCCCCAAACGGCTAACGGAGTGCATAGCAAACGATGGAGGAACAACTCACTATTAGGGTAAATTTAGGGTTTTAGATAGGTTGGCATGCAAATCAACACAATTCTGATAAGTCGAGTTCCATCCAACAGTTGGACGTTTAAAAATTTTCCGTATAGCGGCGGGAGACCGAAGAAACTTTGCGAAACCTAGCGGGAACTCATCAAAACTTTGCTTTTCGCAGCCGAATCCGCCAACCGCTCCGTTAAGGACGCATCACGTTGACGGTGGTGTTTGGAATGCTGGGGTATGTGCTTGTGCCAAACACACCCGCCCCACGCGTGGCACGCGTTGGAACTTAGGCTCGGCGGTCAATAGGACTGAAGAATTGGTAAACATATATCGACAAACCCCGCACACATCCTCTCAGGAAGTGAGCCGACTTCGATGGGTGTTGCTTGGCACTGCGGCTCAGTAGTGCCGGAAGAATTCGTAAATTAAAGTAGTTATTCTGTTCAAATTGTTGTGTGGAAGTTTGATCTCGTGAGTAGGCGCGTTCGACGCGCATTGAAAGTACGCGTCCAACGGTACCTGTACTAAAACGCTTTGACCATATGTGAGTAAGTTATGATCGCTTGAACATTGTGGCCGAAAGCGGCTTGCCCTTAGGTTGTGCGCATATCGGTGGTAAGTCTACATACGCGGTTTCGTGCGCTCCCCCCACAGCGGCCTGCCCAACACCTCCTCCCTCCGTCGCCTATGCATTATTTTTGCGCGGCCGTCGCATCATCGTTCATATTGCGGCGATGTGCGCCGGTTACTCTTTTCGTCTACCAAGCCCGGCGACTGTTTGAAAGAGCGTGCCGCACGGGTGCGGGCGCGACAACCCCAAGTACACATGCCCGGCAGTGTTCGAACTCGCCCCTCGCAGTTGTCGGCGCATTTCAGGTTGCGCGCAAAAGCATTGCCTGGGATTTCCTGATATTTGTCAATAATATCGACGCATGGTTACATTTTCTACTTGCGAGGGTGCGAAATCTTGTCCGGACTTTTGTGGAGGAGTGTTGGAAATTTTCAAAATTCCCCAACAGCTGCGGGAGATCACAAAGCTTTGCGATACCTACCGGGAGCTCGTCAAAACTTTGTTCTTCGCTGCCGAGACCGCCAACCGCGCCAACGCGCTGTCTTGTCCTTGTGTCGACCTTATTGCTCACGTCGGTTGCCGCCGATCCGTAGTATGCCACCTTCTCCATGTGTACTCGCAAGGTGTTGGCGCCTCGTCCACTAAGCCGAACGACTTGGCAGCGCTCGTGAGGCCGCGCAGGAGTGTTAAGCAACCGTGAGGGTTGTCGAGAGGTGGTGCCGGCGCGCTAAAGCTACCGGGATAGTGGACAACACGCCTAAGGCGGGCATGCCCCGAGCGCCCTTGGCGTCCCGAGAAGCCACCCTCCTCGTAAAGGTGGGTGTAAATTGCGGCGATTAATGCCCCCAACTTGCCAAGATGCTGCAACAGAGGCAAGGAGTGACTGATGAGGCGGTCCGCCGGTACCGGAACAAGTACTAAGCGCGCGAGATGAGGCCGAGGATGCGTGTTTCACTAACTGTCAAGCACATGCGCGTAAGGCTATGCTTTGCCAAACAATGGGTACGGAAGTCATGGCACAATGTGGTTGTGACAGATAGCAAGTACTTTTGGCTCTCCAATAAGGGGCCCGGGAACAAGGAGTGGATGCGTTTCGAGGATGAACCGCCAACCAAGGTATAATAGCAAAACTGTTTCAAAGTGCACGCGTATGGTGGTGTTAGCAAGTATGGCAAGACACCTTTGTTTGTGACCGTGGGGAGCTGCGGCGTTAAGGCAAAGAGCAAGGGCGTAAACGGTGAGGTGTATCTCACTTGTTGCATGAGCACATGATACCCGCGTGTGAGGCTTTGATGGCAAAAAGGCCCTCGGTCGAGGCGCAACATCAATGGATTTTTCAGCAAAATAACGCTAAAGCGCATGCTTTCAAGAAGGTTGGGAATTGGCTTTCGTCTCAATCCGGCTTTCGAGTGAAGCAATGGCCTGCCAACAGCCCTGCCCTTAGTTGGATTGAAAACATGTGGGGTATTGTGTCGAGTAGATTACAAAAATGTTTGGACTTGTCCCCACGCAATTTTGAGGCGGCTATAAAACACGAGTGGGAAACAATTCCTTACTCTGCCCATTGCGCCGTGTTCAACTCCATCCCCAAACGGCTAACGGAGTGCATAGCAAACGATGGAGGAACAACTCACTATTAGGGTAAATTTAGGGTTTTAGATAGGTTGGCATGCAAATCAACACAATTCTGATAAGTCGAGTTCCATCCAACAGTTGGACGTTTAAAAATTTTCCGTATAGCGGCGGGAGACCGAAGAAACTTTGCGAAACCTAGCGGGAACTCATCAAAACTTTGCTTTTCGCAGCCGAATCCGCCAACCGCTCCGTTAAGGACGCATCACGTTGACGGTGGTGTTTGGAATGCTGGGGTATGTGCTTGTGCCAAACACACCCGCCCCACGCGTGGCACGCGTTGGAACTTAGGCTCGGCGGTCAATAGGACTGAAGAATTGGTAAACATATATCGACAAACCCCGCACACATCCTCTCAGGAAGTGAGCCGACTTCGATGGGTGTTGCTTGGCACTGCGGCTCAGTAGTGCCGGAAGAATTCGTAAATTAAAGTAGTTATTCTGTTCAAATTGTTGTGTGGAAGTTTGATCTCGTGAGTAGGCGCGTTCGACGCGCATTGAAAGTACGCGTCCAACGGTACCTGTACTAAAACGCTTTGACCATATGTGAGTAAGTTATGATCGCTTGAACATTGTGGCCGAAAGCGGCTTGCCCTTAGGTTGTGCGCATATCGGTGGTAAGTCTACATACGCGGTTTCGTGCGCTCCCCCCACAGCGGCCTGCCCAACACCTCCTCCCTCCGTCGCCTATGCATTATTTTTGCGCGGCCGTCGCATCATCGTTCATATTGCGGCGATGTGCGCCGGTTACTCTTTTCGTCTACCAAGCCCGGCGACTGTTTGAAAGAGCGTGCCGCACGGGTGCGGGCGCGACAACCCCAAGTACACATGCCCGGCAGTGTTCGAACTCGCCCCTCGCAGTTGTCGGCGCATTTCAGGTTGCGCGCAAAAGCATTGCCTGGGATTTCCTGATATTTGTCAATAATATCGACGCATGGTTACATTTTCTACTTGCGAGGGTGCGAAATCTTGTCCGGACTTTTGTGGAGGAGTGTTGGAAATTTTCAAAATTCCCCAACAGCTGCGGGAGATCACAAAGCTTTGCGATACCTACCGGGAGCTCGTCAAAACTTTGTTCTTCGCTGCCGAGACCGCCAACCGCGCCAACGCGCTGTCTTGTCCTTGTGTCGACCTTATTGCTCACGTCGGTTGCCGCCGATCCGTAGTATGCCACCTTCTCCATGTGTACTCGCAAGGTGTTGGCGCCTCGTCCACTAAGCCGAACGACTTGGCAGCGCTCGTGAGGCCGCGCAGGAGTGTTAAGCAACCGTGAGGGTTGTCGAGAGGTGGTGCCGGCGCGCTAAAGCTACCGGGATAGTGGACAACACGCCTAAGGCGGGCATGCCCCGAGCGCCCTTGGCGTCCCGAGAAGCCACCCTCCTCGTAAAGGTGGGTGTAAATTGCGGCGATTAATGCCCCCAACTTGCCAAGATGCTGCAACAGAGGCAAGGAGTGACTGATGAGGCGGTCCGCCGGTACCGGAACAAGTACTAAGCGCGCGAGATGAGGCCGAGGATGCGTGTTTCACTAACTGTCAAGCACATGCGCGTAAGGCTATGCTTTGCCAAACAATGGGTACGGAAGTCATGGCACAATGTGGTTGTGACAGATAGCAAGTACTTTTGGCTCTCCAATAAGGGGCCCGGGAACAAGGAGTGGATGCGTTTCGAGGATGAACCGCCAACCAAGGTATAATAGCAAAACTGTTTCAAAGTGCACGCGTATGGTGGTGTTAGCAAGTATGGCAAGACACCTTTGTTTGTGACCGTGGGGAGCTGCGGCGTTAAGGCAAAGAGCAAGGGCGTAAACGGTGAGGTGTATCTCACTTGTTGCATGAGCACATGATACCCGCGTGTGAGGCTTTGATGGCAAAAAGGCCCTCGGTCGAGGCGCAACATCAATGGATTTTTCAGCAAAATAACGCTAAAGCGCATGCTTTCAAGAAGGTTGGGAATTGGCTTTCGTCTCAATCCGGCTTTCGAGTGAAGCAATGGCCTGCCAACAGCCCTGCCCTTAGTTGGATTGAAAACATGTGGGGTATTGTGTCGAGTAGATTACAAAAATGTTTGGACTTGTCCCCACGCAATTTTGAGGCGGCTATAAAACACGAGTGGGAAACAATTCCTTACTCTGCCCATTGCGCCGTGTTCAACTCCATCCCCAAACGGCTAACGGAGTGCATAGCAAACGATGGAGGAACAACTCACTATTAGGGTAAATTTAGGGTTTTAGATAGGTTGGCATGCAAATCAACACAATTCTGATAAGTCGAGTTCCATCCAACAGTTGGACGTTTAAAAATTTTCCGTATAGCGGCGGGAGACCGAAGAAACTTTGCGAAACCTAGCGGGAACTCATCAAAACTTTGCTTTTCGCAGCCGAATCCGCCAACCGCTCCGTTAAGGACGCATCACGTTGACGGTGGTGTTTGGAATGCTGGGGTATGTGCTTGTGCCAAACACACCCGCCCCACGCGTGGCACGCGTTGGAACTTAGGCTCGGCGGTCAATAGGACTGAAGAATTGGTAAACATATATCGACAAACCCCGCACACATCCTCTCAGGAGGTGAGCCGACTTCGATGGGTGTTGCTTGGCACTGCGGCTCAGTAGTGCCGGAAGAATTCGTAAATTAAAGTAGTTATTCTGTTCAAATTGTTGTGTGGAAGTTTGATCTCGTGAGTAGGCGCGTTCGACGCGCATTGAAAGTACGCGTCCAACGGTACCTGTACTAAAACGCTTTGACCATATGTGAGTAAGTTATGATCGCTTGAACATTGTGGCCGAAAGCGGCTTGCCCTTAGGTTGTGCGCATATCGGTGGTAAGTCTACATACGCGGTTTCGTGCGCTCCCCCCACAGCGGCCTGCCCAACACCTCCTCCCTCCGTCGCCTATGCATTATTTTTGCGCGGCCGTCGCATCATCGTTCATATTGCGGCGATGTGCGCCGGTTACTCTTTTCGTCTACCAAGCCCGGCGACTGTTTGAAAGAGCGTGCCGCACGGGTGCGGGCGCGACAACCCCAAGTACACATGCCCGGCAGTGTTCGAACTCGCCCCTCGCAGTTGTCGGCGCATTTCAGGTTGCGCGCAAAAGCATTGCCTGGGATTTCCTGATATTTGTCAATAATATCGACGCATGGTTACATTTTCTACTTGCGAGGGTGCGAAATCTTGTCCGGACTTTTGTGGAGGAGTGTTGGAAATTTTCAAAATTCCCCAACAGCTGCGGGAGATCACAAAGCTTTGCGATACCTACCGGGAGCTCGTCAAAACTTTGTTCTTCGCTGCCGAGACCGCCAACCGCGCCAACGCGCTGTCTTGTCCTTGTGTCGACCTTATTGCTCACGTCGGTTGCCGCCGATCCGTAGTATGCCACCTTCTCCATGTGTACTCGCAAGGTGTTGGCGCCTCGTCCACTAAGCCGAACGACTTGGCAGCGCTCGTGAGGCCGCGCAGGAGTGTTAAGCAACCGTGAGGGTTGTCGAGAGGTGGTGCCGGCGCGCTAAAGCTACCGGGATAGTGGACAACACGCCTAAGGCGGGCATGCCCCGAGCGCCCTTGGCGTCCCGAGAAGCCACCCTCCTCGTAAAGGTGGGTGTAAATTGCGGCGATTAATGCCCCCAACTTGCCAAGATGCTGCAACAGAGGCAAGGAGTGACTGATGAGGCGGTCCGCCGGTACCGGAACAAGTACTAAGCGCGCGAGATGAGGCCGAGGATGCGTGTTTCACTAACTGTCAAGCACATGCGCGTAAGGCTATGCTTTGCCAAACAATGGGTACGGAAGTCATGGCACAATGTGGTTGTGACAGATAGCAAGTACTTTTGGCTCTCCAATAAGGGGCCGGGAACAAGGAGTGGATGCGTTTCGAGGATGAACCGCCAACCAAGGTATAATAGCAAAACTGTTTCAAAGTGCACGCGTATGGTGGTGTTAGCAAGTATGGCAAGACACCTTTGTTTGTGACCGTGGGGAGCTGCGGCGTTAAGGCAAAGAGCAAGGGCGTAAACGGTGAGGTGTATCTCACTTGTTGCATGAGCACATGATACCCGCGTGTGAGGCTTTGATGGCAAAAAGGCCCTCGGTCGAGGCGCAACATCAATGGATTTTTCAGCAAAATAACGCTAAAGCGCATGCTTTCAAGAAGGTTGGGAATTGGCTTTCGTCTCAATCCGGCTTTCGAGTGAAGCAATGGCCTGCCAACAGCCCTGCCCTTAGTTGGATTGAAAACATGTGGGGTATTGTGTCGAGTAGATTACAAAAATGTTTGGACTTGTCCCCACGCAATTTTGAGGCGGCTATAAAACACGAGTGGGAAACAATTCCTTACTCTGCCCATTGCGCCGTGTTCAACTCCATCCCCAAACGGCTAACGGAGTGCATAGCAAACGATGGAGGAACAACTCACTATTAGGGTAAATTTAGGGTTTTAGATAGGTTGGCATGCAAATCAACACAATTCTGATAAGTCGAGTTCCATCCAACAGTTGGACGTTTAAAAATTTTCCGTATAGCGGCGGGAGACCGAAGAAACTTTGCGAAACCTAGCGGGAACTCATCAAAACTTTGCTTTTCGCAGCCGAATCCGCCAACCGCTCCGTTAAGGACGCATCACGTTGACGGTGGTGTTTGGAATGCTGGGGTATGTGCTTGTGCCAAACACACCCGCCCCACGCGTGGCACGCGTTGGAACTTAGGCTCGGCGGTCAATAGGACTGAAGAATTGGTAAACATATATCGACAAACCCCGCACACATCCTCTCAGGAGGTGAGCCGACTTCGATGGGTGTTGCTTGGCACTGCGGCTCAGTAGTGCCGGAAGAATTCGTAAATTAAAGTAGTTATTCTGTTCAAATTGTTGTGTGGAAGTTTGATCTCGTGAGTAGGCGCGTTCGACGCGCATTGAAAGTACGCGTCCAACGGTACCTGTACTAAAACGCTTTGACCATATGTGAGTAAGTTATGATCGCTTGAACATTGTGGCCGAAAGCGGCTTGCCCTTAGGTTGTGCGCATATCGGTGGTAAGTCTACATACGCGGTTTCGTGCGCTCCCCCCACAGCGGCCTGCCCAACACCTCCTCCCTCCGTCGCCTATGCATTATTTTTGCGCGGCCGTCGCATCATCGTTCATATTGCGGCGATGTGCGCCGGTTACTCTTTTCGTCTACCAAGCCCGGCGACTGTTTGAAAGAGCGTGCCGCACGGGTGCGGGCGCGACAACCCCAAGTACACATGCCCGGCAGTGTTCGAACTCGCCCCTCGCAGTTGTCGGCGCATTTCAGGTTGCGCGCAAAAGCATTGCCTGGGATTTCCTGATATTTGTCAATAATATCGACGCATGGTTACATTTTCTACTTGCGAGGGTGCGAAATCTTGTCCGGACTTTTGTGGAGGAGTGTTGGAAATTTTCAAAATTCCCCAACAGCTGCGGGAGATCACAAAGCTTTGCGATACCTACCGGGAGCTCGTCAAAACTTTGTTCTTCGCTGCCGAGACCGCCAACCGCGCCAACGCGCTGTCTTGTCCTTGTGTCGACCTTATTGCTCACGTCGGTTGCCGCCGATCCGTAGTATGCCACCTTCTCCATGTGTACTCGCAAGGTGTTGGCGCCTCGTCCACTAAGCCGAACGACTTGGCAGCGCTCGTGAGGCCGCGCAGGAGTGTTAAGCAACCGTGAGGGTTGTCGAGAGGTGGTGCCGGCGCGCTAAAGCTACCGGGATAGTGGACAACACGCCTAAGGCGGGCATGCCCCGAGCGCCCTTGGCGTCCCGAGAAGCCACCCTCCTCGTAAAGGTGGGTGTAAATTGCGGCGATTAATGCCCCCAACTTGCCAAGATGCTGCAACAGAGGCAAGGAGTGACTGATGAGGCGGTCCGCCGGTACCGGAACAAGTACTAAGCGCGCGAGATGAGGCCGAGGATGCGTGTTTCACTAACTGTCAAGCACATGCGCGTAAGGCTATGCTTTGCCAAACAATGGGTACGGAAGTCATGGCACAATGTGGTTGTGACAGATAGCAAGTACTTTTGGCTCTCCAATAAGGGGCCCGGGAACAAGGAGTGGATGCGTTTCGAGGATGAACCGCCAACCAAGGTATAATAGCAAAACTGTTTCAAAGTGCACGCGTATGGTGGTGTTAGCAAGTATGGCAAGACACCTTTGTTTGTGACCGTGGGGAGCTGCGGCGTTAAGGCAAAGAGCAAGGGCGTAAACGGTGAGGTGTATCTCACTTGTTGCATGAGCACATGATACCCGCGTGTGAGGCTTGTGATGGCAAAATCCCTCGGTTTGGATAATAGATCTAACGGTCCAAGAAGCGTTTTTGGAGAGAACCGCAATATTATTTATTTTAGTATGTGTGGTTCTAGAGGATATAAGAATGGAGCTCAAAGCACTGTAACCATCCTTTCTACGCTCCAACCTTCAATAGGTTATGGGCCCTCCCCATTACTCCCTCGCACCTCGTCACCCTTGCTGAGTCAGCAGTACTTCTACTTCCACTTCTACTACTACAGCAGCACTACAGCAGTACTTGTACTACATTTCTACAATAGTACTTCTGCTACGTCAGCAGTGCTTCTTCTACTACTACCAAGTCGGGAAGTTTGTCAACGAGGAGCTACTGGATTACAAGTTTGTCGGCGCTTCGACTTCAATTTGTGTGTTGGAGCTGGGCTGAAGGATCGATTCCGTACTGTTATACGGAAGCTGTGGCCTCCATATTCTGGTGGTGAGTACAGCTTGGTTTGCTGCGACGTGTGTTGCATGATATCGTTGGTGATACCGTTGGTCTGCGGAAGTGTGAACGAGCGTGTGGACTGTATAATTTCGTCTATCATGTCGCTAGCGTTACCACTGGGTCGACTTGCTGTCAACGTACTTGACAAGATTGCTGGGATTTTTCCGTGTCGCCTGCTGTGCTTCGTGGTGGTGTTTTGGATCGCCTGACCTCGTTCGCGGCGTGTCGGAACCTGATTTTTTCCCGCTGTCGGCGAATCTTTCGAGTTGTGGGGACTGTTCCATATCCCCTGTTATTTTCGTGGTCGTCGTTGGACTGCGTGAGCTTGTTTGCGACGTATCGGGACCTGATTATCCGTTGTCGACCGGCATGTCGAGCTCTTGGCGACTGTTACCGCGTTGCCTGTTACTTGCGTGGTGGTTGCCTAGACCACTTACGCTTCGTCGCGACGTGTCGGAACGTGCTGTATCAGCTGTCGACGTTCCTGTTGAGCGCGTGACGAGTGTTGCCGTGCTACCCGTTACCTGCGTTGTGGTGCTTGGCAACCCTGCGTGTGGTCGGGACGTGTCGGAACCTTATTTGTCTGTTGTCGGAGACTTGTCGAGCTCGTGGAGACTGTTCTTCTTGTTACTTGATACCTGTTTGGGGGTAATTGGGTCGTCTTCACTTGATCTTGCTCTACCGGAACCTTGTTCATCTCCTTTCGACGCACGCGCCAAGCTCGAGCCGGCTTCTACTGTGCCGTCTGTTTCCTTGTGTTGGGGAGGTTGATCCCAGTGAGGTTGGTGGGACGAGAATTCATTATTTCTGTTGATCATTTGACCCCCAATTCGTTGTCTTCTGGCGTCTCGCTCCATGGCTGAGAGTGTGAAGGTCCCTGTTTTTTCCGGCAAAGCCGCGGACTTTCCCTTGTTCCGAACCCGGTTCACAGCATTCGTGGATGCGGTGGGCTGTGACGCTGCTCTGGATTCTGAAGGCGAGGACGATGCTGCTCAGCAGAAGAAGCTCTACAGCTTGTTGGTGTTAGCTTTACCCGAGACTACGTTGCACATCATCCGGAAGGTCGATCGGAAGAGCAAGGCAGCTGGCTTTCATGCTTGGCAAGCTTTGCTGCGTCGATTCGAGCACGACGGCATTCACCGGCGCGGGGATCTACTGGATGCTCTGGACGAGAAGCAACGTCAAGAGGAAACTTGTGTTGACTTCTTCACTCGTCTTCTCGACGTTCAGGCGCAGCTTGCTCGAGTCGACGAGGTGGTCCCGGATCGGCGTATCGTCATGAATGTCGTCAGGGGCATGCGGCGTGAGTATTCTACCATGACAGATGCTCTGAATGAGCGCGACTCGAGTTTGACACTGGACTTCGTTGAGAATCTTCTCGCTACCACTGGGGTGCGCATCGAACGTCGCTTGGCAGAGGCGCAGGAGTCGGAGCCCGGAAAGACTGCTTTCCCTGCAGTGTCTGATGATGACAACTTGCGGACAATGCTGCAAAACTTGCAGCGAGAGGTGGCGTCCCTGAAGGGTGTCCACGGAGAGAGCGGAGCGAGCAGTAACAGAGGCAACGGAGGGCGTCCAACTTTCAGGGGTACTTGCTTTACGTGCGGTCAACGCGGCCACCGGCGTCAGGACTGTCGGGTGAAACGGCCACCCCGGGTGAACACTGCCGATGCAACACCGTTCGGCGGGTATGTTGCTTTCCCCGCTAACATGTCGACCTCGATTCCTGATAGTGATGGCTTTCTGGCGGCCACTGTCAAGGTGCCTCCGTACCTGCACGATGTGGAGCCTGGGCTGTGGCTCGTTGACAGCGGCGCTAGCCATCACATGACCAGCGTCTTGAGAGATTTCCAGGCCTATCGCCCGATTTCTCCGATTTGGGTGAAAGGTATCAGTGCCTATGCCAAAGGTGTGGGGAGCGTCCGTGTCACGCTGCGCTCCAAGGACAGCGACGTTGTCCCGATCACGCTGCACGATGTCTTCTATGTACCGGATCTGGCGGCTCGAGCATCGTCCAGCCATCAGCGTCTGTTTAGTGTCTCCCAGGCGCGGCAGCGTGGGCATCGCACTGTCTTCGAGGACCCGTGCGACGTACTTTGCGCCCATGCACAGCATGGTGGTGGTGTCACTATTCCCCTTCACCGTGCCCATGGTCTTGTTTGGCTCCCTACTTCGGTTGTTCCGTCTGTCTCTGCCTCGCCGGCGATGGCGCGACCCTCCAAATTTCTGTGGCATCTGCGTCTTGGTCATTTGGGGGAGTCCTGTATGGATCGACTTGTGCAGTTGGGTACCTCCGGTGTGCATGTCAGTAAGTCGGACCGCCTTTGCTTCTGTGAGACCTGCGCCTTGTGCAAGTCTCGTGTGGCGCGTATCTCGCGTGCGCCGTGTGCGGACCCTGACCGTGTCTTTCAGAAGGTCGGCGTAGACTTCTGCGGTCCTATGGGCGTGGCTTCTTTGGGTGGCTGCTACTACAGCCTCGCCGTTACGGACTTCAAGTCTCGCTTCGTCCTGCATGACGTGCTGAGAACCAAGGATGAGGCTCCGCAGTCGTTTCGGCGGTTTCTGGCTACTGTCCGGGCTTTGGGTCACAAGATTGAGCACGTGCGTCTTGACAACGACTCCGTCTTCATGGGTCACGATTTTATGGCTGTGCTTGATGACCACGGCGTGTCGCACGACTTTTCTGCTCCGTACTCGCACTGGCAACACGGTCGCATGGAGCGACAGTGGGGGACTTTGGTGCCGGCTGCCAAGTCCATGCTTCACACAGCGGGCCTTGATCGTTCTTTTTGGAGTCTAGCCATGAACGCTGCGGTGTACGTCCGAAATCGTGTTTTCTGTGAGGCTGCTCGTGGAGTGCCCTTCGAGCTGGTCACTGGTCGTTCTGTTGACCTAAGCCACCTCCGCGTCTTCGGCTGCCCGGCGTATGTCCATGTTGACAAGTCCCGCCGTCGAAAACTTGATGACCGGGCGTGGAAGGGCATCTTCGTGGGCTATGCGCCGGACTCCCCAGTGTGGTTGGTGTATAACCCTCGCACACGTCGTGTGGAGCGGAGTCGGAACGTGGTGTTTGATGAGTCGAAATTCACTAGGTCCGTCAGCATGGGGGAGGAGTCGTCGGCTGTCTCGTAGCCAGCGCCGGATGATGACGAACTCCCGTCGTTCATTACTTCTTCTGGGTTTCAGAATTCGGGGGAGCACGCGGATACAGACGAAGACGTTGTTGAGCCAGACGACACAGAGAGCGGGAGTCAAGAGCATGGGGAGCATGATACTGTGCCTGGTGACCAAGAGAGCGGGATTCAGGAGTCGGGGGAGCTTGTTCCTGGCGATGGCGTTGCTCCGAGGCGCAGCACCCGGCACTCTCGACCTCCGGGGCAGTGGTGGATGGCCAACAGTCGTGATGATGATGTTGCCGCCAACATGGCAAAGCCTCACCAGCCTCTCGAGCCAACATCATATAAGCAAGCTCTGCGCAGTCCGGACGCCAAGCACTGGCAAGCGGCTATTGACAGCGAGTATGAGTCATTGATGAGTCGAAAGACCTGGAAGCTGGTTCCTCGACCTGCGGGTCGTAAGTTGGTGGACTCTAAGTGGGTGTTCAAGCTCAAACGCAACCCTGATGGCAGCATTGCTAGATATAAGGCCATGCTTGTGGCGCGGGGCTTCACCCAAGAGCATGGCGTTGACTACGACGAGACTTTGGCTCCGACTGTAAAAGTTGCTGCGCTCCGGGTCATTATGGCTCTCGCTGCACACTATGACTGGGAGATAGAACAACTCGATGTCAATACAGCCTTTCTGGAGGCTGACCTCTCTGAGACCATCTACATGCGACAGCCTGAGGGTTACAGGAGGCCGACGGATGAGAACGGGCAAGAGCAAGTCTGTCTGCTTATGAGAGCACTGTATGGCTTGAAGCAAGCCCCACGCTACTGGAACAAGACCATCACCACTTGGCTCGTGGAGTACGGTTTCCGCCAGTCCAAGGTAGACCCCTGCATCTTCGTCCATGGCAGCGGCACGCGTCTCTACATCTTGGCCTTGTACGTTGACGACTGCATCTTGGCCGGTCCTGGTGGAACCTTCATCGTCAGCTTTAAGCGGGCATTTGGTCAAAGGTTCAGTGTGCAGGACTTGGGACCAGTTGCATGGCTTCTGGGAATGACGGTGGAGCGTGATCGTGCTGCGCGAGTGGTTAAGTTGGGTCAGCAGCAATACATCTTAGACATGTTGGAGAGGTTCAACATGTTGGACGCTAAACCCGTGAGCACACCAATGGCATTTGGCTCTATGGCAGAGTACACAGACGACAGTGGCTCAGTTGCGTCACTACCATACCAGAGTTTGATTGGCAGTCTGCTATATGCCTCGGTGAGCACCAGGCCAGACATCACCATGGCAGTCAGCTACCTGAGCCGACACATGGCGAAAGCGTCAATGGTGCACTGGGAGCAGGGCAAGAGGGTGCTGCGATACCTGAAAGGGACATCGGATCGCAAACTGGTGTACGGTGGTGGGCGAGTGTCGGTAGCCTTGGAGGGCTATGCCGATGCAGACTACGCAGGCGATTCTGATGGCCGACGCTCTCGAACTGGTTTTGTGTTCATGCTCAACGGTGCGGCAATCAGCTGGAAGAGCCAACGCCAACAAACGGTGGCATTGTCAACTGCAGAGGCGGAGTACATGGCGCTCACAGCAGCAGCACAGGAGGCCCTATTTCTGAGGCAACTCTTGGAGCAGATGGGACAACCTCAGGCCTCCGGAACTGTTCTGCACGAGGACAACCAGAGCTGCATCGCCCTCTGCAAAAACACCATGACGACGGGGCGCAGCAAGCACATCGACGTGAAGATGCACTTCTGTCGTGAGAAGCAGGAGAGCGGCGAGATTGTGGTGAAGTATTGTCCGACAGAGGTGATGCTCGCGGATGCACTAACCAAGCCTCTCGCTGCGGACAAGCATGGGCAACTCACCAAAGCAGTCATGGGAAGTGGTAGTGAGTAGCGAGGGGGAGTGTCGAGAGCATTTGTATGTCGCTACATCACTGTACTGAAGAAATCGGTATTAAATGCGATATAGTAGCTATTTGACGCTAGATTGAATTGTGACCGTTGGATAATAGATCTAACGGTCCAAGAAGCGTTTTTGGAGATTACCGCAATATTATTTATTTTAGTATGTGTGGTTCTAGAGGATATAAGAATGGAGCTCAAAGCACTGTAACCATCCTTTCTACGCTCCAACCTTCAATAAGCACATGATACCCGCGTGTGAGGCTTTGATGGCAAAAAGGCCCTCGGTCGAGGCGCAACATCAATGGATTTTTCAGCAAAATAACGCTAAAGCGCATGCTTTCAAGAAGGTTGGGAATTGGCTTTCGTCTCAATCCGGCTTTCGAGTGAAGCAATGGCCTGCCAACAGCCCTGCCCTTAGTTGGATTGAAAACATGTGGGGTATTGTGTCGTGTAGATTACAAAAATGATTGGACTTGTCCCCACGCAATTTTGAGGCGGCTATAAAACACGAGTGGGAAACAATTCCTTACTCTGCCCATTGCGCCGTGTTCAACTCCATCCCCAAACGCCTAACGGAGTGCATAGCAAACGATGGAGGAAGAACTCACTATTAGGGTAAATTTAGGGTTTCAGATAGGTTGGCATGCAAATCAACACAATTCTGATAAGTCGAGTTCCATCCAACAGTTGGACGTTTATAAATTTCCCGTACAGCGGCGGGAGACCGAAAAAACTTTGCGAAACCTAGCGGGAACCCGTAAAAACTTTGCTCTTCGCAGCCGAGACCGCCAACCGCTCCGTTAAGGACGCATCACGTTGACGGTGGTGTTTGGAATGCTGGGGTATGTGCTTGTGCCAGCCACACCCGCCCCACGCGTGGCACGCGTCGGGAATTAGGCTCGGCGGTTAATAGGACTGAAGAATTGGTAAACATATATGGAAAACCCCGCACAAATCGTCTCAGGAGGTGAGCCGACTTCGATGGGTGTTGCTTGGCAATGCGGCTCAGTAGTGCCGGAATAATTCGTAAATTAAAATAATTCTGTTCAAATTGCTGTGTGGAAGTTTAATCCCCCAAAGCGGCTTGCCCAACACATGCTCCATCCGTCGCCTATGCATTATTTTTGCGCGACTGTCGCATTACGGTTCATATTGAAATTTAAATTGATTACAACATCTACCGCGTGCGCCGGTTAACACCAAATACCGTATGCGCCGGTTGTTGTTCTGGGCCCTCACAACTATGCATGACATGGAACTTACAAGTCATGGCTAGACCGTTAACCACCTAAATCCAACCTCTTGCGGATTTCAGGGGTTTTCGGGGGTTTTACTCCCCCCCCTGGGAGTGTGTTATGCGAAGTGGGGGCAGCGTGCATTCAAGGGCGTGCGAAGGTGCAGTGTTTGGAGGCGCGGCGATAGGTCGTGCGGAATTCGGTGCGGTGTATAAGTAGGAGATGATGTAGCCATTGGACAGTATGCGTGAGGAGTTGTTCAAGGATGCGAGGCGTGTCGAGTCGTGCTTTGGAGATGAGTTTGTAAGGAGGGTCTGTGCGGGCGGTAAGTAGGGAGGTGAGACTTGTGATGGTGGATGAGTGCGGTGTACCCGTGACGCTCATGACGATGTGGAGAATGTCTACCATTGTGCCCGGCTAGTGGTTGCGGATGGCGTTTGCAAGGGGTGTGTATTTGGCACGTATGAAGCGAGATGTTTGGGGGAGGTTATTGTCTGTGCAGTACATCCATTCCCCTATCAGTATCTTTTTTTATTGAAGAGTATCGGCGGCGACCGTTTGTGTGACCAACAAATCGAGGTTCAAGGAGGCGGATGAAGTCGGGTTTGTGTGCGGGGGGTCGGAGCGCGGGGGGGGGGGAATCACGGGGGGGGAGGGGATGGCGGGGCACGAGGTTAGGGAGTCTGGCGAGAGTCCTTTGTCAGCGGCAACAAGGCGGGTGGGCATGTGAGTGGGGTGGGAGGGGTGGCAGTCAAGAGGGGTGTGGGTGGGTGTGGGGGATGTTAATGATTTGATGGGTTTGTTACCGAAGTGAGCAGTGATGGTTTCCCATCGACCTCAGTTGTGGCGTTCCAAGCGTGAGAGTAGGAGGTGCAGCGCGCTATTGTGTCGGTCTTGTCTTAGGCCAGACATGGTAGGGCAGTTACCGGCCATGTGGCCATTGCTAGTTCCAAGCATGAATGCCTCTGGTGGGGGGGTATGTTGGTTGCATGCGTTCATGGAGTGTGTAGGTAAGGGGGTGAGTGGGGTTTGGGGGGAGATGGTAGATGCCAGATGAGTGAGGTGAATAGGTGTCGAAGAGGTGAGGAGGTGGGATGGTGATGGTGGGGATTGGGAGGTGAGTGTCGTTGATTGATTCGAGAGTGTTGTGGAGTGCGGTCATGGCTGTGTCTGAGGGTAGGGTGGAGAGTGCGAGGGGGTTAGCGACGAGGTAGATGTCGACCATCCAGCGTGTTCCGAATGGGGTAGGGGTGGGGTGGCATGTGTGTTGGTCGGGGGGTAGAAATGTGTTCGCGTCGTTGGAAAGGGTGGAGTTGTGGTGGGGGTATGGGGAGTTGATGTATTTGGAGTGGCGGTAGGGTGTGTATTCCCATCGGGGGAGTATCATGATGGTTGCGCTGGGTGTGTGAGAGGCTATGAGGTGTGCGCTAGTGATTGCGTGTTTTATGGCGCGGCGCATGCATTCGTGGTCGTATTCGGGGTTGGCGATGTTGGTACCGTGCCATGTGTGTGGGGCATTGCTGCCGCTTGATGAGAAGACTACGTCTTCGGGGTATAGGGAGTGGTATGTGTGAGAGTGAAGGGATTTATTGAGGGGGTCGGAGTAGAGTTATGTTTGGATGTGGAATGTGTGTCGGAGAGCAGTGAGGGGGTCCTCTCTGGTGGCCCATCTATTGCGGGTGGTGGTGGCGGGTGTGGGCGAGTGGATTTCTGATCGGGAGCCTAGGCGAGTGAGGAGGTGGTAGACCTCCTCTTCGAACGTGCCCTGCGAGAGGTCGGGGCGGAAGAGTTGAAATAGGTGGCGGACGCGGGGGCCGTAAAGGGTGGTGACCGCGCGGTCGTCGGGAGTGCATAGTATGGTGGTGTCGTGTAGTGATGGGTGTGTGTGGATGGCGAATTTACCGGTAGGAGCATGTGTAGATCGGGGTGGATGGGGTCGTGGGTGAATGTAGATAAGGGGTGCGTCCAAGGGGGGGTCCGGGGTCTGGCAGAATGGGTGTCGTGGAGGGGACAAAGCCGGAGTTAAATGCGGTGAGGGCAATGGGGCCGGAGGGGGTCTCACTGATGGTGTCGTGTAGTTTAGGCATGGTGCCCACAGGACCTCGTGGAGGCGGTTGACGTCGTGTTGCTGGCTGCGAGCGCATCATTCGTACTGCCATGTGGCTAGCCCCTGAGCGGGGCGGTAATGTGAATGGACGGCAAAGTGCGGGCATGTTCAGCAGGCGGAGGTGGGCTCTGTTTGCAGTGGGTCGTGACATATCGAGGAGGTGTCGGGGGAGAAGGTGGGGACGCATACCGATGTGGGGGTGGAGGAGATGAGGTGGAGGCCGTCGTCGAGTTGGAGTTGTGTGTCCCACTCCGTGAGCTGTTCCGGGGCCCATTCAACCATGTATTGTGTTTGGCCGTATTATCTATGTGTCCGTGTATTTGGAAGTGATGCGCGTGACGTCGCAGGGGGGGTAGTGGTGGTCCGAGGGAGTGAGGTATTCTGTGTCTATGTGTGTGGTGGGTGCAGTGGGAAGAGGGTATTTGTGCGGGATTTGTGAATGCCGGATGAGAGCGCGGGGGGGAGCGGAGGAAGTGTGGGGAAAGGAGGGGAATCCATGAGGGGTGGACAGTGGTGGATGGGATGCTTGTTTGGGGGTGAGGCTTTTGATGGGGAGGCGGTTGTGGATGGTATCGGAGGGCTCGGTAAGGACTGCGGCGAGAATGCGAATGGCGACTGAAAGTGGGGTGGTGGACCCCGTGAGTTTGGAGATGGACTTGCTGGATTTCAGTATGAATGAGGAGGGGGTGGCGCGGAGGAGGACTTGTGGCCATGTGGTTACGTTTTTCTTCCAGAGGGGGGTGAGGCGGGGGAGGAGGGAGGCGTGTGTTTTGCGGGGCGAGAACTCGCAGTAGGCTTGTTCATATGTGTGCGTGTCGGTGATGTTTGTGGCTGTGTTTCGGAGTGAGACAAGGAGGGTGTTGTCTTGGGTGGTGAAGTGGGCGCGGAGTTTGGAGGCGATAGGGTTGGTGAGGGATAGTGGAGGGATGGTGTGGAATAAGGTGCCCGCGTCGCGTTGGGCTCTTACTAAGCATTTGAGTGTGGGTGGGGTGTAAAGGGTTGACATGATGGATTCAGTGGGCCAGTGGGAGTATGTGGTGGAGATGGTACATATGTGTCGCGGGCCATGTGGCCTCGATATCCTGAGTTGTTCATGATTTTATGTAGGTGACAAACAGTGAGCTGGGCCGCGTGGGTTTTGAGGGACGGGATTCCGTATCCTAGGTCTGAGGTAGGGCGGTGGAGGGCGGTGCGGGGGAGGTTACGTACCGAGGTGACGGCGGAGCGGAATGCGCGGCATAATTGTCCTTCGAGGGTGTCGAGTTGGGAGTCGGTGAAGAGGCCGAGCTGGAGGGTGAAGTGTTTGCCGATGAGGAGTCCACGGATGACCCTGATTTTGCGGGATTTTGTTAGTGGAGAGTTGGATAGGGCAGTGATGAGGGCTGCGGTTGTACGTCTTAGTTCGTTCCAATGTTTGGTGTGAGTGAGAGAGGTGTTAAGTTCTACCCCGAGGACGCGGTATGTGTCCGAGGGGCCTATGGAGGGGATGGGGGCCGGGACGGAGTCGATGGTACTGAACTGAGTTTGGAGGCGGGATGCGAGGAGGGCAGTATTGGCAAGGGAGAGGGCGTTGCCTGAACGCCAAAGAGCTCCGGTGATGCAGCATTTTTGGATGTTGACGGTCATACTAGTGTAGGCGCTGAAGAGGGAGAGTTTCCTGACTTGGATTGCCA
>JAPMLY010003557.1:0-15828 GCA_026401115.1 Tetraselmis chui | reverse complement strand
GCAAGTAGGAGGACTGAGGTGGATGCCTTGAGCAAGTTTTTGAGGAAGGCTCGGAGGGAGTTGACGCTGATGACACCGATGAAGAGGAGCGTGACGTATTGAGAGACGACCGCGACGTCGATGTTGACGCTGCCGCCGGTGAGGTTGCGCATCGCAAAGCCCACAAAGCGCGAGGCGGGGTCGGAGCGGAAGTCGTCCCCGAAGATGAGCGACCGAATGGATTGTAGGATCCTGTGGGTATGGAGAGAGTAGCATTGGATGGGAGAAATACTTTGACATGGCTCCTCATCATTGTCATCATTTAAGGGGGGGGGGGCTGAGGGGAGGACTCGTTGAAGAAGTCGAATGCAATTAGGCGGAATAGGAGCTGCAATATCTAATCATCACATATTTAAAGATTTTCATCCACCCCGGCAACCTAACTACACAATCACTTTTCCAGTTGAGTGTCTATTGGCTGTGAAGAAGATTAATTGTCGTTCATTTCATTGGTTTATATATTTCACAATATCGCAGTAGGGGCATACATTGTTATCAGTATCACTTCATCAACAGCTCGGAAACTCTGTTGGCAGAGAATTTGAATATCGTTTCCAATGCATTCCAAAAACTTTGATAGAATTTAGGTATTTCGAGATTAAACTGCCGAGTTCTTCGCGCATCAAGAAGCAACTCTAACTGCGTCCAAAACATTCGATAACCACGGTATCTTGGTTTACAATTCAAGTCAGAACGGGTGAGGGGGGGTAGGAAGGGGGGGGAGGGGGGGGGAGAGAATTGACAAACGCACTTGAACACACAGTAGCCGCTCGTCACGTAGCCCACCAAATTCTTCAGGTGCCCCACAACGGTGCGGCTCTGCGCAGCGCGCTCTACGTCGCGGTGTAGCTCAATCACCTGCGGTCGTGGTGCACATTTCACTCACACATCCCGAGACACATCCACCACTCTACCTTTCCCCCCGATCAGCCCATCCACCCGCCAAAGCCTTCCTCGCAGAGCAGCCCTACCTCGTTATAGATCATCCCCGCCACGCCCTCGAGCCCTCTGACCTACCAACACACACTCAAATTGATGAACGCACTGGCGTCTGTCCAGACGCAGAGAGAGTCGAGGGTACGGGCTGGCAGATAAGGGGGGGGGGAGGGGGCTACGCACCTCCGCCTCCAACGTACTAACCATGGCATCCCGGTTGTTGGTGGGCTTAAACGTCCGCACCGCGCTGGAGACGAGCTGGCTCAGGAAGGAGCCACTGCCGGGCTGCCCCGAAAGAGCAGCCTTACGCTCCATCTCCGCGCGAGCAAGCAGAATCATCTTCTTCTTGCGGATTATTTGATCCATTAGCTGTGCCAAGACGGACAGGATGGCAGGTCAACGTGGCCGGCCAAGTGAGGATGGGAGTGAGTGTGAGAATGAGTGACTGGGTGGGTGAGTGAGTTTGTATGTGTGCGAATGTGAGTGAGTGAGTGAGTGAGTGTATTTGTATGTGTGTGTGTCTGATTGTTGGTGTGCTTGTGTTTCTTTGTGTGTGTGTGTGTGTGTGTGTGAAAGAGGGGAAGGGGGGAGACCTGCTCCACCTGCTCCTCCATTGCCTCCACCTCCCGCTTGGTTATGGGGCGCACAAACAGGGAGAGGTAGCCGTAGGGCAGGTTGACTGTACCGTACCCTGACAGCACAGCCACTAGCACGACTCCCATCACGCCCACACGCCCAATCGCCTGCCCAGTCCAGCGGCGAGCCATATGTTAGCAGTTAATGGCTCGATTGCATACATTCAGGGAATTTCAGCCATCGATGAGCCGTACCTGCTGCAGATGAAACAGGCCGAAGCGCCCCGCCTCTGGTACTCCCGGAAGGTAGTTTCCCACTCGCCAAAAGCCGTAGACAAAAGATGCCAGAAAGACGAGCGCACCGGCCTTTGCCTGCCGCGGCTTCACACCTACACGTCCCACCACGCCGGGATCAACAGGCGGACCACAGTGACCCGCACCGTCTCCCCAACACGCAAGCACGCACGCACGTATGCGCAGACGCACAGACACAAAGACACACACACACACACACACACACACACACACACACGCACGCACGCGCGCGCGTACGCGCAGACACACAAAGACGCATACATACAAATATACAAACCCACCCCAACCAACCACCACTCAATCGCGCGCGCGCGCACACACACCCGCATACAGGCACGCGCGCCCATGCACCACCCACGGACACACATACATATCATATACATAGACACAAACACACACACTCACATACACACACACACACACACACACACACACACACACACACACACACACACACACACACACACACACACACACACACACACACGCGCGCGCGCGCGCGCGTGTGCAGGCACCTAACCATCCACAAATCCGCATTTCTTGCCCCTCTCATGTGTACGTGCAGATTCACATACATACACAAGCGCGCTCCTCCCAGTCTCCTTGCCAGCGTCAGCTTGCGCTGCTGCAACTCGACATACAGACGAGGAAAGGGGCTAAAAGAGAGGCGGAGAGACTTACCTTGGTTGGACAACGAGCGATAGCAGTGGTAATAGGGGAGTACCACCACAAGCACAAAGATGAGGCAGCTCAGATCGAACCGCCAAGCCGAGAAGCGAGTGCTGAATGTGCGTTTGCATTGAAGGGTGATGGGAAACGGAAATAGGGGGTGAGGTGGGTTAGTAACTGTCAGCACAGCCTTATAGACTTCCGACCCCCCTTCCCCCCCCTACTTGCGCAACCCTCAAGCCTCATCAGCAAAAAGACTGGCACAAAAGGGGAATGCACCTGTAGGACAGTGCTCCTGTGACCTCGAAGATCACCAGCTCCAGCAAGTTGCTGGAGAGGGCAAAGACGAGCGAAAAGAGTGCCTGTCCCCATATGCACGCGTGCGTGAGTGTGTGTGTTTATGTGTATGTATTTAAGGGGGGGGGGGGCGGGGCATATCAAAGTGAGGTTGCTTATGAGTGCGTGGGAGTTGGGGGGGAGACAAGATGTGCTTCATTGTCAGTGTCTCCGAAAGCACCGAAGTCTGAGGGGCATAAGCGGCGTGGGTGTATGCATGTAGGCTAAATAGGGGGGGGGGGGGGGGTGGCGGTGGTGGGCACCTGCACTATGGGGTTCCGCTCTTCAAAGTCGCTGTAAAGGTTGAGACTGAGGAAGGCCCAACCCGCACCAAACAGCGCCGCCTGCGACGCCGCCACCACCGCCCACTCCACCCACATCCTATCGTGCGCACCACCGAAGGTTATAATCACGTCTAGAGGAGCGTGACTGCCAAGTTCCGACGTAGGTCGTCGTCCTCGCGTCGCGGGAGGGAGACGGGCAGGGCGGTCTGTCCTGTCACATGCGATGGCCGCTGATGCGACTGGAAATAAAAAACGACGACGGCGTTGCGTGGGACACACTGAATAGGCACAACTCAGCGACAGCAGGAGTAAATGTCTCACTCACGCCGTCAAGAAGCCTGCGATCGCAAAAGCAACACTTCGCTAGGAAGGGGAAATCGTCCTGACTCAGCGACGACTGTTGCTGAGGTCGTTCCGGATAATGAGACTGCTTGTTTAGTCTTGTAAGCAAGAACATTTACTTTGGCACTGCATGAGAGATTAGCGCGAGATACTTTATTTACTTACCGGTATTCCCCTCTAGGGATAGCTTCATATCAAAAAATCCGACGCGGCATGCCGACGTACCGAAACGTACTGAAACGTACTGAAACGTACAATCACGTACCAAAAACGTACCAAACGTACAGCCACATACCAAAACGTACCAAACGTATAGCCACGTACTAGAACGTACCAGACGTACATTCACGTACCAAAACTTACCAAAACGTACCAAAACATATCAAAACGTACTAAAACGTACAGCCACGTACTAAGACGTACCAAATGTACCGGCAGAAAATATCGTGCATTGCTCGTCATATCTTCGGCTACTGACTGTCCGTTATTCGGAACATTTTTCCGCATTTTCAGGGATAAGAAACGTGTTGGCTTTGATATAATAAAATAGTAGCCGATTGATATTTCCTATACAGTAGTAGTATACAGTATCATACAGAAATACTTATTTATATAATTTACTTATGTACAAATATCTCTCTCCCTCTCCTGCTTATGTGTGTGTGTGTGTGTGTGTGTCTTTGTGTCTGTGCGTCTGCGCATACGTGCGTGCGTGCTTGCGTGTTGGGGAGACGGTGCGGGTCACTGTGGTCCGCCTGTTGATCCCGGCGTGGTGGGACGTGTAGGTGTGAAGCCGCGGCAGGCAAAGGCCGGTGCGCTCGTCTTTCTGGCATCTTTTGTCTACGGCTTTTGGCGAGTGGGAAACTACCTTCCGGGAGTACCAGAGGCGGGGCGCTTCGGCCTGTTTCATCTGCAGCAGGTACGGCTCATCGATGGCTGAAATTCCCTGAATGTATGCAATCGAGCCATTAACTGCTAACATATGGCTCGCCGCTGGACTGGGCAGGCGATTGGGCGTGTGGGCGTGATGGGAGTCGTGCTAGTGGCTGTGCTGTCAGGGTACGGTACAGTCAACCTGCCCTACGGCTACCTCTCCCTGTTTGTGCGCCCCATAACCAAGCGGGAGGTGGAGGCAATGGAGGAGCAGGTGGAGCAGGTCTCCCCCCTTCCCCTCTTTCACACACACACACACACACACACAAAGAAACACAAGCACACCAACAATCAGACACACACACATACAAATACACTCACTCACTCACTCACTCACATTCGCACACATACAAACTCACTCACCCACCCAGTCACTCATTCTCACACTCACTCCCATCCTCACTTGGCCGGCCACGTTGACCTGCCATCCTGTCCGTCTTGGCACAGCTAATGGATCAAATAATCCGCAAGAAGAAGATGATTCTGCTTGCTCGCGCGGAGATGGAGCGTAAGGCTGCTCTTTCGGGGCAGCCCGGCAGTGGCTCCTTCCTGAGCCAGCTCGTCTCCAGCGCGGTGCGGACGTTTAAGCCCACCAACAACCGGGATGCCATGGTTAGTACGTTGGAGGCGGAGGTGCGTAGCCCCCTCCCCCCCCCCTTATCTGCCAGCCCGTACCCTCGACTCTCTCTGCGTCTGGACAGACGCCAGTGCGTTCATCAATTTGAGTGTGTGTTGGTAGGTCAGAGGGCTCGAGGGCGTGGCGGGGATGATCTATAACGAGGTAGGGCTGCTCTGCGAGGAAGGCTTTGGCGGGTGGATGGGCTGATCGGGGGGAAAGGTAGAGTGGTGGATGTGTCTCGGGATGTGTGAGTGAAATGTGCACCACGACCGCAGGTGATTGAGCTACACCGCGACGTAGAGCGCGCTGCGCAGAGCCGCACCGTTGTGGGGCACCTGAAGAATTTGGTGGGCTACGTGACGAGCGGCTACTGTGTGTTCAAGTGCGTTTGTCAATTCTCTCCCCCCCCTCCCCCCCCCTTCCTACCCCCCCTCACCCGTTCTGACTTGAATTGTAAACCAAGATACCGTGGTTATCGAATGTTTTGGACGCAGTTAGAGTTGCTTCTTGATGCGCGAAGAACTCGGCAGTTTAATCTCGAAATACCTAAATTCTATCAAAGTTTTTGGAATGCATTGGAAACGATATTCAAATTCTCTGCCAACAGAGTTTCCGAGCTGTTGATGAAGTGATACTGATAACAATGTATGCCCCTACTGCGATATTGTGAAATATATAAACCAATGAAATGAACGACAATTAATCTTCTTCACAGCCAATAGACACTCAACTGGAAAAGTGATTGTGTAGTTAGGTTGCCGGGGTGGATGAAAATCTTTAAATATGTGATGATTAGATATTGCAGCTCCTATTCCGCCTAATTGCATTCGACTTCTTCAACGAGTCCTCCCCTCAGCCCCCCCCCCTTAAATGATGACAATGATGAGGAGCCATGTCAAAGTATTTCTCCCATCCAATGCTACTCTCTCCATACCCACAGGATCCTACAATCCATTCGGTCGCTCATCTTCGGGGACGACTTCCGCTCCGACCCCGCCTCGCGCTTTGTGGGCTTTGCGATGCGCAACCTCACCGGCGGCAGCGTCAACATCGACGTCGCGGTCGTCTCTCAATACGTCACGCTCCTCTTCATCGGTGTCATCAGCGTCAACTCCCTCCGAGCCTTCCTCAAAAACTTGCTCAAGGCATCCACCTCAGTCCTCCTACTTGCCCCTTCACCTCTCCCCTTTTGGAACTCACCATGCACGTGGTCTTCACGGTGTCCTCATCCCATCTAAGGCCGTCTCCCGATTGAGACGACGGCGGTTGCCCGTCACAAAATTATGAGTTTGCCTTGTCTCGTGTAGGTTTTCTTCGCGGTCTCCAGCGGCTCGGGCAACTCCACCACCCTTATCCTCATCCTGACGGAGCTGATGGGCTTCCACCTCATCTCTTCCATCCTGCTACTCCGCAAGAATCTGCCCATCAAGCACAGGTAGGCACCCCGCGTCATATTAATCGCGTAGTGTTTTAAGTGTTCTTCCCCCTCTTTCCTTTCCATTCGTCGCCTTGCCCGTTGCCACCCCTCATGTCTCTTCACTGTCTTTTTCTCTTGCCCCCTCTTCACGTTGGCCTCTTTCCGATGAATTTACTTTATTGTCCGTCGCTCAAATACCTGGAACTCCCTCACCCCTCCCGTTTCTATGCTGCGCCTCCATTGTTTGTTGCCCCACCTACCATTTCCTTTACTCATGTTGTGCACTGCGTCCGACTGTCCCGTTCCTCAACGCTTTGGCTGCGCCTCCCCTGTTTCCACATGTGGACACTCTTGTGACGTGCAGTCCTTTCGCTCGCTCTTTGCTTTGTTGGCTCGTTTTCAGTTGTCAGGTCTTTGTGTGCTGTACCTCTGCACCTTTTCGTTCCATTTCGTGATTCCTCAACGAATCCTTCCTCATGCCCCAGTTTCTTTCATTAGGTGTACCCGCTCCCGAATTGCGCCCCCTTACAATGTTACACCTCTTCCTCATAATACCACTCTTCCTCCCCCAATCCTCACCGATTCATGACATTACATGCCCCACCCAATGCGGATTATGAATCCCCCTTTGCCGATATTCGTCATTGCATGTCATGTGATCCCCTATCTTTCAAGGTTATCACAGCGTGTCCCCTCCTTCAGCCCGTCATGCATTGCGTCCCACCCATCCCCCCTCCCCCTTTCGAGTAAACTCCATTACTCCCCCTTCTTGATGTCTTCCCGCAGGGTGATCATCACGGATGTGCTTGGCGGCGACCTGGAGTTCCCTTTCTTCCACCAACTGTTCAACACCCTCTTTGTGCTCAGCGCGCTCCTGACCATGACGCTGTTCTACTCGCAGTACCGACAACAAGCCAACCAGGACAGCCTGCATACTGGCATTCCTTTGTACAACAGGGCGGCTGGGCCGCAGGCGGTGGGAAAAAGCCTGCGATCCCTGTAGCCCCACAGTGCCGCCGAGCTGTCGCCGCATATATGGGCGCTGCTGATTGCGGCAAGGCATGGATTGACAGTAGCGCAGGTATAAGCCTGTAATTTTAAGTTACATTGACGTTTTGTGATGGAATCACAAATGGCAAGGGCACGGCCAATAGATATTTGCAGGGTGCATTATAGGCAAAGCTGCATGTGAGATGTGACTTGGAATGGGGTTTAGACTCCTCATCGATTACCATTGCATTGTTAGCCACCCTTTCAGGGTTCACGATTCCGTGTGGCGCGACATGCTGACAGTTTTCGGTGTACTTCGCATCCAATGACGGGTTCGAGTCCGCTGCTCATTTGGCGTTTCGATTTGCGTGTCCAAATTATACCATGGAATTGCCACAAATTTATCCGATGTGCTCAGGTCATGGATGTCTTTCAGGGCTTTTGTTCTAATGGCAGACTCACATGAACATCAGCGGTGAACTCCTCCCGCCATGCAATGGTTTTCTTGTTGTTCTAGGCTACAGCCGAGTTCTATCTATAAATCGAAACGGCTTCATCGATTTTTCGCTGTCCCCTTGTATATGATAGATGACCGCATCCACTTGCGGAAATTGACTATTCTATACAAGTAGCATAAATAAATCGGGATATGAAGCAGGAAGGACAAGCAAGGCAGCGGATAAGTTCAGCAGTTCTTTTTAAAAATATTGAAATAAATAATGTTCTGCTTCGGAAACACCAGCAGCTCTTATAGCTCAGTGGTAGAGCACTCGTTTAGTAAGCGAGAGGTCCTGAGATCGAGACTCAGTAAGAGCACACTTTTTGGATTGAGGGTCAATATTGCACATTTTAATAGTACCTGTACCTAACTGGAGTATATATGTAGCGAATATGCTTCCTACGTACCAATGTCAGACGCATCATTCTTCGCTATCTTTGTCAATGATGATGATACAGTACCCGTACCTCCGACTAGAACACAATTTGCATGGCCAGATGAGGTGACTTTTTCTTTTGTAATTTCAAAAGGACAGACAGGTGATGACAACTTGGAATCATCGAAATCCTGCTGTGATATGATGTATAATTGGCGCTTACTTGTCAAAATCCAAACATGTAATCCATTCGGGACTCCACCCAAGATGTGAGCCCTCTACGCCGTCCCCGATAGACAAGAGACCACCCGTGAGTACAAATGAGACCATACTAGTTCGCCTCTGTAGTGTCACGCCGAACCCCCAGTCCCCTCCGCCCTCGCCTCCCCACCCACATTCTCAAGCACCTTCGCAATCCTCCGAGTCGCTGCTGTCACTGCTGATATCCCCAAACACGCCTCCCATCATCCCCTTCTTCAGCTTCCCCGATGGCTGCCCGGTCGCTGCCTCCCCCTTGCGCTTGTTCAACCCTGTGTATTCACACAACGAACCTCTCAGCATCGCCAACTAGATCGCCCCCGTTTGCGCCTAACTCTCATGCCAAGCCCGTCATGCAACACGCGAAGAAAATGACTCACAGGACAGCAGGTGAGGCACCCCCCCCCCCCCCCCCCCCCCCCCCCCCGAGAAAAAGAAAACGACCAACTGACATCTCCCCACCATTGCACACACCTGACAGCACAGCGTCCCGCACCGCCTCTTTGGTCGCTTCTGCCTCGTTTTCCAACATCGCAGCCGTTTCCTTTCGAGACAACTTCTCAGTGGAAGGCCCCTGCACAAGTAGCGCCCCTATTTCACACCTCCCTCCATTTCGTCACGGGGATGGGTTATGTGCTTCCAATGCAATCAGAGGAATGGAAATGTGAAAGAGGAGGAGGAAGGAGAGACCAAACAAAGGGGAGTGGGGGGAAGCTGCGCACCGCATCGTCAAGGCTGTCGAACGTGCCGTTGGCGTCACATGCACCACATCGGCTGATGGTCACGCTTCGAAGCGGGCTATCGTCAACGGCCGAGACGGCCATATTCTCCAGCCTCTCAAGCACCTCCTGCCCCTGGAACACTCGCCCCACCACCTGACCACCGCAGCCGTGTGCTTTCAGCGCTGTAGGCTAGTCAAAACAGTAAGGGGCAAAACCTTATTATTGCAGCAACCCCAACACACACACACACACACTCTCTCTCTCTCTCTCTCTCTTTATTTCTCTCTGACACAACATAATGACACAAACCCACACTCCGACACACACATACTGAAATGCAACCCCCCCCCCCCCCCCCCCCCCACGCACACACCTGGTGCGTCTCGTCTAGCTTGAGGGTCCGCCCTAAGGAAATCGCAAACTCGGAGCCGTCCATGGCGAGACTAACTGCCCCTACGACCGCATGTCGCAGTCGTCTGTCGCTGCGCATGGATGAAGCAGGCGTCTTGGACCTACAGCGAGGAAAGGGGGCTAAGCTCTCAGTGGGTGTTAGGGCAGTACGAAAGGGAAGGGGGGGGGGCAGTGAAGTTGAGCATGCCAATGGGGGTCTCACTTTGAGTCCTTTCCGCCAAAAATGGCGAACCCACTCTGAATTTTATGGATTTTTGAGCCTTTCAGCCAGAGGGAGGAGCCATAGGAGCAGCGGTTCCGGAACTGAGACACCGTGGTCGGCAGGCAGTCGTGAAACAGCTCTATTACGAGTCGACCTGAGGCACAACCCAAAACGAAAACTTGGAAAAGGGAGGGGAGGCCTACGAGGTGATGGAAGGGTGACAGCAGACAGGAAACGACGCGGCCGGGCGGCACTCCTCGGTCTCCTTCACCCGTCGCACCCACCTACCACCTCGCCTTGCACAGAGATCTCGAGGAACACGTGCGGCCGATTAACGTCGCGTTCTGGAAGCTGCCGTACTTCGTTCTGCGCCTGCGGCTGGAAGTCGGGGTGCACTCCAGTCTCTAGGTACACATCCATGTTTTTCCGAAGTTCCTACGAAGCCGTGCGCAGGTGTTCGCCACAGCGAGAGTATTAGCACAGCGCGGCCATGGACAGCTGTACTCTGTACACTCGCACACAAAGAACTCCGTCCGAAAGCCGCATGAGGTCGAGGCCGGCTGGTGATGCAGCTTCCACCGGGGAGAGGGCTTCCCGCAGACTATATAGCCGCTCTGATCAACGACTGACAGGCACACCGGCGGACAGGTCTCTCCCAGCCATCCGAAGAAGCGCGCGCGTCGTGGCAGCCGCGCTGAACCGGCCCTACCTTGTTGGTGTACGTCGACTTTTGTCGGCCGGTCCGGTGGCCGATTGCCTCCCCAACGAAACGAGTGCCCCCCTTACCCATTGCGTCTCCCGAAGTCCAGTCCAGATACGGGAATCGTGTTATCAAGAATATGGTCCGCGTGAGTCTATATCAAGGATAGGGTGGGAAAAGCTGGTTTGAAAAGGTTTACGCTGCTGTGCGCAATTCGCGATAGACGCACTTTTCTCTCTGCCATGTACAAGTAGTGAGAACATATCATCGCCGCTTGCAAAAGCTGCACTGTTGCCTCGGGGATATGTGTATGATAAGTACTACATTTGTATGACTAATCATACACCAGAGTCTCGTAAAAAACTGGTCACCCCCACGCGAGGAAAACTTAGTACTTTGTCAAACTTCAGGGGCGTGTACCCCAAAGTGTCCTTAGCTTAACTCCGTCGGCTCACGACCCAGGAAGGGGCGGAACCTGTTCGAACGGCTGATTTGGTCTGATCGCTTGTCGGCATACATCACCACAACCACGAAAACGACCGTGACGCGAAAGGCATCTTTCTCTACCCGCATATACTCCCTTTTACATCTAAAAGGTGGTGCGTGACGACAAGAACGGTACCAAAGCTATGGGACGGTCGGCGCGTCCGTCGGCTACTGTGTGGGGTGGTCAAATACGTCGACATGCCGCTAGAACACGATCCCGCACGCAACTTTTACGCTAAACTAGTCAAAGATGGCAGTGCAACTCCCAGACCCACACAGATCATCTACACAAAATGCGTTGCAGTGCAAATGCCCTTTCAACCCCCCCGACTAGCTATGCAAATTCCATGTGCACTTACGGACGATGCGTTACTCGTACCATTTATTACAGAGGGTCGGTAGTGAGTGATACCGGTCCGCGGACTATCGAACTCACACTACCGAACTACCTTACATGGTGGGGTGCTTTCGCTAGCAATAGTTCGAACTTAATGTCACGGCCTACAAACGCAGAAAGCATACCCAACCACACCAACGACGACCTCGTTATGGAGCCTCGTTATGGCGAGTCTTCCGATGACGAGGGCGACCACGCTCCAAGAAAAACACCGTATCGGATCCCCGAGACGGCTATCTCCTTGACGTAGCGATGCTCCCACATGTGCTTAAAGTCACCGTTGCAGTATGCAACCCAAACATATTAGCGATGTGGGAGGTGTTGAGAATAATACTGTGGCGATAATGCCTAATTGGAATGCGTGCTGCTCTATATGTAATGGTGAGGGGGGGGGGGGGGGGGGGGGGGGGGAGGGGGGAGAGCCTACATGTGACAAACGGACGAATGAAGCACTGAATGGCGAATGAAGTCAAAGATGCACGCATGACTATGTTGCGGAATGCTTGGTTCGGGCGTGTTTAAGGAAAATAAGTTGAGAAAAGTCAATGTCATTTAGTTTCTATTGAATGTGGAATTGGCACTTACCTTCTTGATGCACATCCCTCGATGTGTCCCGTCGCAAAATAAAGAGCTACTTCACCGAAATCGTGAAGTACGCACAACCTCTTTCCCAAGGCCTTCCTCCCATCAGAAATCTACACCAGAAGCAGAGACCATGGTTTACCTTAGCAATGCAATGGGTCACTTTAAAACTAGTGTCAACAGGCGGACAAGTAACAACATGATAAGTGACAACAGTAAAATTAGTGACAACAGGCAAGTGCAAACGGCGCATAAGAGTTATGTTGTGTTACGTCCACTATAAATGCTCAGGAGGCCTGGCGGCCTTGGCGTGCAGTGCACTACGTCAACCCCTATCTCTAACTTTGAGGTGCCATGCTATATCGATACCTATGCTATATCTCAACATTATTGTGTGTCTGTTTCGAAGAAAATCCGTGGATAGGTAGCGTAAGTGACTACTCATGCGATGGAGGAAGCTTGATAGATGTTCGTGCTGGACGACTACAACATATGCGTCACCTACTGTTGGATCTCATTAAGTTTCACATTCAAACAACCCAGCCCTTTTCGACCCGAACTATTTAGGAGAATTTTCAGATTGCATACCAGTCGCTGGTCTCCAACGTGTTACAGGATCACGTTGTGTCAACCCAACGTCGGGACAGGTGATTACTATCCGGACCGTTATTCGGCCGAACCGAAAGATCCCAAGAAGAACGCGTCCACACCCTAAACAACACTGAACGCTCCGTAAACGGTCACAACAATCGAATATGCTACCTCAAGTGCAACCTCGACGAGGGTATCTTGCAGAGTACTTCCTTTCTGTGCGTTGAGTGTGGGACTTTGCAATTAGTGCCCCGCGCACGGCACGACAGCGATTGGCTACGAACACCAAATGCTACTCGACCTCCTAGCTTTTGGTGACATAAGGCGGGTCCGTACGGAATAAATACGCCCCACGGCCGCACCTCTAGTATCTTGAACCCTTCCCTCCCCCAATACTCAGCGGGCGTGGTGCACCATACCTTATGATAGGGATGGTCGCTCGATCTGTAGCCGAAGTCGGTGGTGCAGACGATACTGAGCTTAGGCGTGTCTGCCGCTACTTTAGATATTCACCGACTGTACATAGCGGTATTTAACAGAAAAAAAGTACTGATTATGAAAACGCGTAATCATACATGCCGATGTATGATATATCATATCATACACATATCCCCGAGGCACTGTCGTCGTGCTTCTAGGATGTGCAGATCAGGATTTACTTAAACGTACCAGGATATTTACCCTACCAAGCTACCAGGATATTTATTATAAGCATGTGGTCACATTGGCAACATAGATGTCCAAATTACAGGGCTAGAATTACGCAGTAACATGTGTTACCTCCGACGGGACATCTCCCGTAACGGTTCAGGCGCGCACACGCGCACGGACAGTAAAATGTCCGAACTATATGCTGACGCACAAGCAGCGATTGTGTGTCCACCTTCTGCCTTTTGCGGGAGCTATTGCTCACGCAATGACGCAACCGGTATTGTGGCTCTCGCTAGCTACGCAATGTGATGCTCGCTTGAGTATCATGCATGAAGCAAGAAAACACACTCCCTAAGATCAAATGGCAAACCGCCTAGCATTGCCGCACGATCTCTTCCCCGGTGCGCTTGGTGACGCGCCGGAGCAGCAGCCATAACCAACTGCAATTGTCGACAAATATTGTACAACAATTAGCCACCCATGTCGAAACTCTCTCCCTCGCCGCCGCGCCAACAAAACAAAGTAACTCATCCAACCCCACAGCCGACTTCGGCTAAGTTGCGGGTGGACGAAATGAGCACGAAACTTGACCAACTTGCACTAACGACAACCCTCTAGAGTACATCGACCCAAGAGAGTGGATAGACTACGCTTCCCGAACGTTCGCGGAGTGCCTGCACCCCACCGGCACAACATTCCCGGTACACTTGCTTTTGCTATGGTGTGTTTACGCCCGCCGCTAACGCGGCACTCGAAACAACTATGGAAATGATTCGCTCGAGTACCTCTACCCCAAACGAGAAGGCATACGCCTAATTCTTCATCAACGCAACGGTACGTATACATCAAGCGGTAACATTAGCGGGGGAAGCGCGACTCGCCTACATCAAACGCTTCAAGGCCAAGAAGATCCTCACCGGAGAAGAAGGAGTCGCCAAGCGCCTCGTCTACTCTCGCTACTTTGACTGCACCTCCTTGGAACGCGGAGGCAACGTCGTCGACGGACTCTTGTCAGCCTTGGAGGACAAACGACGCGAAGTCATCATCACCGCAATTGCAAAAGCGCAAAGCTTACAAGCCTCGATTAGACAGACCGGACAAGCCCAATGGCAAGCCGGACATAACGGACAAGAGCAAGGCCAAGCCAAAGGTCCGCACGGGAGGCCGCCCCCCCCCCCCCCCCCTCTACCGACAAGGCACACATCAAGACCGAAGCCGACACGGAGGATTGACGGGGTAGCCCGCCACACCGATTCAAGCACACCGGATTCCAACTACATGCGTCATCCCGTGCGACGGATTGTAGTGGCAAAGCACTAGCGTGCAAAGGAACTCGCAAGCACGGAAAGATGTCGGCGCGAGCAAACAAGTCTTGAAGTGGATCCGGGAGGGCGTAACGATTCCCTTCCTCAACAATCGACCACCACCCCCGTTCAACCATGGCGTCTCCCGACTAGACGCTATCCCGAGCAACTCACCTTCGTCCAAGCCGAACTCGCGCGCTTTGTGGAGACTGGAGCCTTGGATCCCACCACATGCAGCCAATACGTGTCCATACTCTCGTTGAATGGACAGGATTTGTGTCGGAACAGGATTTGAGAATCACGAGCGGGCACTTTTCGGGATATATGTGCATGTACCCGCGTGAATCGTTGTGCAAAATCCCCCGCCAACAGCGCTTACGATGTTATCCCAAAATCTTATCACCGCCTTTTAAAAATAGAAAGCGGCCTCATCCTCCATAGCAGTGTCACCTCGAACCTCCATAAAATCACCCGCCCCGACACAACAACTGCAAAATCTCCCCACGAAGTTTTAGCCGCAGTCCACTCACACTTTGACAAAGAACTTACCCGCGCCACCCCGCACGAGCTCCCCTTTCCCCCGTGGAAAAACCCCGCCAACCCATACCCATTCGTCATCGAACCCCGCGGGGACCCCTCCCTCACCCTCGCCGAGATGATAACTCGAGATGCATTCGATAAAGCGGTCAACTCGCTCGGCACTGACAGAGCCCCCGCCCCCGATAGCATCCCTAACGAAATAGTTAAAGTTCCTCCCCGATGCGACCCGCTCAACACTCTTCCCCGCCTATCCCTCCTCGCTCACAAGGTTTACACCCCACCCGAATGGTGCCACAATACCACATTGTCGAAGGGTTACACGGAAATGCCATCGCCGGGAATCGAGCCCGGCACCTCCGTGTCCGGAGCCGTACGCCGTATCCAAGTACCGCGCCTAAAAGTCGGTACCCATTGGGGATACATCTCATACATATATATATATATATATATATAATATATATATATATATATCCCCCGTACTGCCCGAGCAACGGGTTCCCGCAGTACATCCACTACTGTCGAGCTAGTAGGGCCAAGACTCCCCCGGAGTACAACGTACGGATGTGTCCATTATCATGCCCACCACGGGGATCTCACAACACACATGCCTACTGCACAAAAAGGGTGACCCCACCCTCCTCGACAACTACCGCC
>JAPMLY010003556.1:5000-16451 GCA_026401115.1 Tetraselmis chui | reverse complement strand
AGATGGAGCAGGCGGTGGGGGAGGGGGAGGGGAGGCATACCGATGTGGGGGTGGAGGAGATGAGGCGGAAGCCGTCGTCGAGTTGTAACTGAATGTCCCATTCCGTGAGGTGTTCCGGGGCCCATTCAACCATGTACTGCGTTTGGCCGTATTCTGTGTCCTTGTGTTTGGAGATGATGCGTGTTACATCGCAGGGAGGGTAGTGGTGGTCTGAGGGGGTGAGGTATTCTGTGTTTAAGTGTGTGGTGGGTGCGGTGGGGGAGGGGTGTTTGGTGCGGGAGGTGTAGATGCCAGATGAGAGGGTGGGGGGTGAGCGGGGGATGTGAGGGGAGAGGAGGGGAATCCATGAGGGATGTATAGTGGTGGGGGGGGATGCTTGGTTGGTAGTGAGGCCTGTGAGGGGGAGGCGGTTGTGGATAGTATCGAGGGGTTCGGTGAGGATTGCGGCGAGGAGGCGGATGGGAATTGAGAGTGGGGTGGTGGACCCCGTGAGTGTAGTGATGGATTTGCATGATTTGAGGATGAAGGAGGATGAGGAGGCTCTGAGTAGGACTTGTGGCCACGAGGTGATGTTATTTTTCCAGAGGGGGGTGAGGCGGGGTAGGAGGGAGGCGTGTGTTTTGCGGGGGGAGAAATCGCAGTAGGCTTGCTTATATGTGTGAGGGTCGGTGATGTGTGTGGCTTTGTCCCGGAGTGAGGCGAGGAGGGCGTTGTCTTGAGTGGTGAAGTGGGCGCGGATTGTGGAGGCGATAGGGTTGGTGAGGGAGAGTGGAGGGATGTTGTGGAAGAGGGTGCCCGCATCGCGTTGAGCTCTGACTAAACACTTGAGTGTGGGTGGGGTGTAACAGGTTGACATGATGGATTCTGAGGGCCAGTGGGAGTATGTGGTGGATAGGGTGCGTATGTGTCCGCGGGCCATGTGGCCTCTATAGCCTGAGTTGTTCATGATTTTATGTAGGTGGCAAACTGTGAGTTGTGCGGCGTGGGCTTTGAGGGAGGGGAGGCCGTATCCTAGGTCCGATGTAGGGCGGTGAAGGGCGGTGCGGGGAAGGTTACGCACCGAGGAGACGGCGGAGCGGAGTGCGCGGCAGATTTGTCCTTCGAGAGTGTCTAGTTGGGAGTCGGTGAAGAGGCCGAGCTGGAGGGTGAAATGCTTTCCGATGAGGAGTCCACGGATGACCCTGATTCTGCGGGATTGTGTTAGTGGGGAGGTGGAAAGGGTGGTGATGAGGGATGCAGTGGTACGTTTGAGTTCTTGCCAGTGTTTGGTGAAGTTGAGGGAGGTGTTAAGTTCGACCCCTAGGACGCGGTATGTGTCCTTGGGGCCAATGGAGGGGATGGGGGCCGGGGTAGATTTAAGGGAGATGAATTGAGTTTGCAGGCGGGATGCGAGGAGGGTAGTGTTGGCGAGGGTGAGGGCGTTGCCTGTGCGCCAGAGGGCGCCGGTGATGCAGCATTTGCGGATGTTGACGGTCATGCCCGTGTAGGCGCTGAAGAGGGAGAGTTTCCTGAGCTGGATGGTCATGTTGGGGGTCGAGCCCGTGGCGAGGCTGAGGTCGTCGGCGAATCCGTGACCGGGGTATGTGGCTGTGGGCTCTGTGGGGTCGACGTTAGTGGCGGGGGGGCCTGGGCGGTAGCCCCGGCTTCCCACCGTGAGCCAGCGAAGGAAGGGTTCAAGGAAGAGGGTGAACAGAAAGGGGGAGAGGGTATCGCCCTGGAGGGTTCCGCGATTAATGTCTATAGAGGGGGTGGGGCCATGGGGTGTAATATAATCTGTAGTTGAGACCCCGTAGAGGTGTTCGCATGTGTCGACAAAGGTGGGGGGCATACCGAGTTGACGCATGTGTTTGAACATGATGCGGTGGTCCGCGGCGTTGAAGGCGCCTTTGAAATCCGCGTACATGATGTAGATGTCTTTTTTGTGGAGCTTCGCGTCCTCCATCGTCATAATAAGGGAGGAGAGGGCGTCGTGGATGCTGCGGTGTTGTCTGAATCCGTCTTGTTGGTCGCTGAGGATGCCGTGGGTTTCGGCGTATTTCGAGCCTGCGTCTTTGATTAGTGCTGTCCAGAGTTTAAGGAGGTTATTCATGAGGGCGATGGGGCGGTAGTTGTCTAGGAGGGAAGGGTCGCCTTTTTTATGTAGGAGGCATGTTGTGCTGTGGCACCAGTCAGGAGGGGTGTAGGATTTGTGTGCTAGGAGGGAGAGGAGAGAGAAGAGGGCGGAGCGGGTCGCCGGTGGTAGGAATTTGATTATTTCATTGGGGATACCGTCGGGGCCGGGGGCTTTGCCGGTGCCTAGGGAGTTGAGGGTTTTATCGAAAGTGTCTCGGGTAATCATGTCGGCAAGGGTGAGAGAGGGGTCACCGCGGGGTTCGATGGTAAAGTTATCGGGGTTGGCCGGGAGTTCCCAGGGGGGGGTGGGGAGTTCGTGTGGGGTGGCGCGGTCGAGTTCGGAGGCGAAGTGAGAGTGTACAGCGTCAATGACGGCGGAGGGAGAG
This sequence comes from Tetraselmis chui, assembly GCA_026401115.1. Lineage (NCBI taxonomy): Eukaryota > Viridiplantae > Chlorophyta > Chlorodendrophyceae > Chlorodendrales > Chlorodendraceae > Tetraselmis > Tetraselmis chui. The sequence continues at coordinate 13,953 of JAPMLY010003556.1, read as the reverse complement.
GATGCGGTAGTTTTATCGGGTCTGGTGATACGGTGGAGGGTGGGGGCGGCGCCGGCGGGGGGTAGGAGGCCGCTTTTAGTTTTCAATCTGCGGTGGGAGAGTTTGGGGCAGGCGTCGTAGGCCTCATTGGCTCGGGTTTTTATTTTCTTTAGCTTATCCGTGGTGGTGGCGTGAAGGAGCTGGCGTATACGTGCTTGGCAATGCTGCTTTATGGCGTCGGGGGAGAGGTAGTCAGGTGTGTTTAAGAGTTTCTGGGCGAGGGGGAGGGGGCCGTTGTTCTTGCTGCATTTGCGGAGTTTGAGTATGTGAGTGCGTGTTTTATTTGTGAGCCAAGTAGGGTCAAGGGATGCTTGGGGTGGTCGGGGTTTTTTGGCGGGGAGGAGGGGCCAAATTGTGGCTGCGTGGTCCATGTGTTGGGAGAGGAGTGTGGTGAATTGTGAGGCGAGGGTGTCGAGGGAGTCGGGGGTTGCCGAGGTGTGCGACGTGTTGAGAATTTCTGCGTGGAGGGAGGCCGTTTGGTTGATGAGGTCGGGGGTGCTAGATTGGTACGCTTTGATTTGGTCGGGTGTGAGGGGGAGACGAAAGTGGAGTTTGCGCGTTGTGTGATGAGTGTGGGGGTGGGTGTGGGGAGGGGGGGGGGGTGAGCCATGAGGGAGAAAGGGGCGGGAATGACGAGGTGGATTGCAGAGTGGTCGGTAAAGTGGGAGGTGGAAGAGAATATCGAGCAGGAGGAGGGTGGGAGGGTGTTAGGTGAAGGGGCTGTGGTGAGCCAGTGGTCGAGGCAGCCGTTGCTGCGGGGGAAGGTAGGGATGGGGTCATGGAGGGGTTGGAGGTGGGATTTGAGTAAGGAGGTGAGGGCAGGGTGTCCTGTACCTGCGGTAGTGGTTGTTTGGAAGTCTCCCCCCCAGAGGGTGCGGTGGTGCGGGTGGTCGTCCGCGAGGCGGAGGCCCCAAGCAGCGACTTCTGCGTAGAGGCGGGTTAGTGGGGGGGTGGAGAGCTGTGGCATGTAAGTACCTATGAGGAGGTAAGGGGTGCCTGAGTGGGGAACGATTTTCAGTCCTGCGATATGGGGGATGAGGTGGGGGGGGCGGGGTTAGGATAGTGGCAGATTGGAATGAGGCTCTGCGGACCGCGAAGAGGACGCCTGCGTTGGGTAGGGGCATAGGTGAGTAGCAGGGGCGGGAGCTTTTGAGGTGGTATTGGGGGAGGGCTATGCGCCAGCGGGATTTGTGGGTGTCGTGGTTGGTTTCGGTGAGGATGAGGATGTCTGGACGGTGTGAGGTGGAGAGGTGCTCAACGTCCATGATTGAGGTGTGGAGGCCGCGGATGTTGAGGGTGATGAGGTGTAGGGGTTGGGTTGTGTGGTGTGGGAGGATGGGGGAGGGGAGGGGGGGTTTGATTCGGGGGGGGTCGTCGGGGGGGCGTTTGACGGGTGGCGGCCGGAGGGGGGGGGGGAGGGGAGGAGGGGAGGGGGGGTAGGGGAGGGGGAGGGAGTGGAGGGGGGGGAGGGTGGTGTGGGGGGGGTGGAGGGCGTTAAGGAGGGAGGTGCGTCCGCTTGGGAGGGGGGCGGAGCGGAAGGTGTGGTTCCAGAGGAGAGTGTGGAGGGAATAAACCGTGTTACGGGGGTCGAAGGGGGGCGGGATGTATGTATGGTCGGCGGGAGCAGTGGCGATGAAGTAGATGTGTAGGAGGGCGTGGGTACCGCATGGCCATGCTCTATCCGAGTCGGTTTGCCTAGGAGGGTTAAGCATGTGGAGGGTGCCGACGGGAGGGGGGGGGGGGGAGGAGTTCCAATCGGAGAGGAGAGCGAGGGAGCGGGCGAGGAGGTCGGGCGGGGGAGAGTGGTGAAGAGAGTCTACCCATGTGGATGTGGTGTGCGTGATGTGTAGGAGGCCGAAGTGAGAGTGCTGCCAAGTGAGGACCAGGAGAGAGTGGTTAGGCGTTCCCGGCCGGGGGGGGGTGCCTCGGTTGGCCTGGTTCGTCCATTGGCTCGGGTATTCGGAGTTATGGTGGTGATTATCGACTTCGGTGTTAGTGATGACGGTGTACGTGGCGGAGGGGGTGGAGTGAAGTTTGGTTATAGTGGTAGCTAGGCAGTATAAGTTGGAGAGGTCTTGGTAGTGCCCCCACTGGAAGGAGAGGACAGCAGAGATATCGAGGCAGCCGATGGGGGTGGGGAGGCCGAATTCGAGGTTGAGGTCGAATAAGTAGTTGCGTATGATTAAGCTGCAGGTGCGGGAGTTAAAGTGGGGCGGAAGAACAGGACGAGTCACGGTGTTTACAGTGTGTCAACGTATGTCGGGTTGGGGGGTGGGAAGGGAGGTGTGGGGTCGAACCTCGGGTTCGTCCTGAGGGGAACTAATGATGACAGCCGGCCGTGTCGGCCGGGGGTGACTTGTGGGGGTTGCTGGGACTGGGGGAGGTGGTGTTGGCCCGTGGGGGGCCATGGGTTCCCTCTAAGTCGTCTTCCATGAGGTCGTCAGAGTCGCCGAAGTCGAGTTCTTCTTCTCCATGGGAAAAGGGGGGGAGGGGAAGGTGGGTGGGGTCAGCGGGGGGGAGGGGGGTTTCCGAGTCCGGAGGGGTTTTGGTGTTGGGCGAGTGAGGGGGGGTAGTCTCTGCACGGCGGGGTGTGAGGGAGGGGTGCGGGGGGGCACGGGGTGGGGGAGATGGGGAGGTTCGTTTGCGGGAGGGGCGGGAATGCTTTGTGATGCCCGCTGGGGGCGCGGGTTTGAGTGAAGGGTCCGTGGGGGGGCGGGAGTGGGGGGGAGAGTCTGCATTGGCGGGTGGAGCGGGGGGGGGGGGGTGGGTGGTGGGGGTTGAGGGGGAGGGGGGGTGGTGTGGGGTGTGGGGGTTGGGGGAACTGGGAAGAGGGAAGTGGGTTGCGTTTGGGGGTGGGTGGTAGGTGGTGAGGATGAGGAGTCCATGGGTTCGGAGGAGTCTTCTGTGAGGGTAGGGAGGGGGGGAGGGGTAGTAGTGGGTGGGGGGGGTGTGAGGGGAGCCGGTGGGTTGGGGGTGGGGTGGACGTGGTAGGAGGAGGTGGAGGTGGGTTGTGAGATGGTGGGTGGGTGGAGAAGCCATGGGGAGGGGGAGGTGTGGGTTGGGTTGGTGGAAGAGATTTGGATGTCAGGAAGGGAGGAGAGGTCGAGGGGAAGGTCGTCGTCGTCCTGCATGTGGAAGTCTGAGGGCTCCAGGTGCCACTGGCTGGTGACTTGGGTGTCTGTGAGGTGGCGGGACCAGTGGAGAAGGAGGGCGGGGGGGTTGCGATGGAGGGTGTGTCTTTTTGTGATTATGAGAGGGGGTGGAGAGGGGGTCGATGTGAAGGCGGGGTCTGTGAGTCGGGCCTTGCCGAAGGTGGAGTAGTGGTGGGGGGTGATGTTGAGGGTGCATGTGGATTGAATGCGTGTGCCTCTGTGGGTGTAAGTGTGTGTGAGGGGGATGGTGGCGGTGCCGTTGGTGGAGATGAGGATGCAATACATTTCGATGTTGAGGGATATTTGAATGCTGGTAGTGACTGTGGGGGAGTTGGACGGGTGCGAGCGAAAGTATGAGCCGTCGGGGAACTTTTTCAGTGTTGTGTAGTGGAAGAGGCTGGGGGGGTGATGGGAGGGGGGGGTGGATGGGGGGGGGTGTTGTGTGAGGTATTCTGAGGCTGTTTGAGATAAGAGGGTGTATAACCAGTGCGTGGGTGGAATGGTGCCGTCTGAGCGGATGCAAGGGAGGGAGAGGGAGTGGCGAGATTGGATGAGGACTGTGGAGAGGCAGGTGTCAGCCCAGGACGAGCCTGGAACGTGGCATGTGACGGGGGGGGTGTGATGGTAATGGTGTGAAGATGGTGGTCAGGGGGTACAGATTCATAGGGTGAACGTGGGAAAATGTGAAGGGATACAGGGCCGCATTGTGAATGAATGGGGTTATGGGGCAGGTGGAGGATATTTACCCAGAAGGAGGAAGGGTCAGACTCGATCGGGATGGGGGTGTCTAGCGGTTGGATGGCGTCCGCGAACTGGAGGGTGAACTGAGCCTGCTCGGGTAGGTCTTCGAGGCTGCTCTGGGAGTGGGTCGAGGAGGTTGATCCAGTCGTTGTGAGTGCTGTAGCGAGGTCGGAGGTAAGGAGGTCCTGCAGGAGGGCGATCGCCTCTTGGCCGGTGATACCGGTGAATATGGCGGGGGAGCGGATTTTCACCCTGCGGCCTGAAACTCCGGGAGCGGAGGCATCGCGTAGAAAGCGGATTTTCTGCTGACTCAGTTTATTCAGGAGCGTAGGGGAGGAGGTCGCGAAGGGGGGTACTGGACCGGCCGAACTGAATTCACGCTGGCGTGAAGTCAGTTGGTACAGGAGGCCGATCGCTATACAGGAGGTGGGAATAGTCAGTTGGATTTCCTGAAAGCCCGTGTGGAGCTTGACTGGGAGGGGCGTGGCATCGTCACACTTCGGGGCGGTGGGATGGGGCGTTCGAGAGGTGTTCGCGGTCCATCGAGTGTGGTGGGCGAGTTCCCTGCCGATTATATTTTTAATGCGGTTGGGGAGATCAGTGAGGTCGTTTATACACTCGAGGAGCCAGCGACGGGCCAGCGAGCATGCCGACGTGATCGGGTCGGGGTGGGTCGGTTCCGGTAAGAAGACCCCGTGGATCCAGAACCGAGCGATGTGGGGGGGGGTGGTGGAGTACTAGCTTGTAAGGAGGAGTGAGTCGACCATACGGGTGGAGAAGTCGTCGGCCTGTCCGAGGGCCACGGTTGACCGCGGGGGAGATAGGACCAGGGGGGCCTGGAGGCCTCGACGGAGAGGAAGGGGGTCCAGAGGTGTGCCCAGGATCTGTTGGGGGTGGTTGAGTTGGGGGGCGGTGAGAAACGGGGTCAGCGGGTGCCCCGCGAGTGCGTTCCTGGGATGGTAGAGGTCCGTGAAGCGGCCATGCGGCGGGGGATCCCTCAAGAGCGCCTGTCTGTAGGTCGGGGGGGGGTGGGGGTCGAGGACATGGCGTTCGAGTTTGAATTCAAGAGGTGTAGCTGGTTAGAGGAGGTGAGTGTGGCTTTCCGAGTAGGTGTTTGAGAGTAGTGCGCGTGTTGGCTGCACGCGACCAGGCATGATTGGACCTGGGTTTGGTGGATGTTGGCGGCGGACAGGGACGTCCGGACGCTCGGAGGGGCGCGGTGTGGCGCGCCGTCCGCCGGGTGGGGTGTTTTTTGTAAGCTGTGTGTTGTTTTGGTGGGTCGCAGTACTTTGACGGGTATTTGTGTGGATTTTGAAGTGGATGGCGCGATAGCTGTCGGGGGGTTGAAATTCAAATTCCCGGAAGCTGCGCCTTTGAGTGTGTACCGTCTGGTGTCGCTACGGATCCACTGACCATTGTGAGCTAGGCTCGGGTGGGGAGAGGTGAATGGTACACGCTGTTCAGCGGCCCTGTCCACCAGTCTTGCGCTCGATGGGAGGCCAGGCCCAGAGCGAAGACGATCGGTGATGCTCATTCGAGCTACCGACCCATCCCCGTGTTATGTGGTCCAGTAGTACTTTAGTAGTACTGTGGATCGTTTTACTGTCTTTAGTGACGGTAGGATGCGTTTTTCCGTCAACGACTATGTCTCCATTTAAGGCGACGCTAGGATTTGAGCCGACATCTCCAACGATGGCTACATTTGAAGATAACGAGCCTAGCCGTACTTTACCGGAGCAAGTGAAGATTCTGGTCGAGATGCACAGATTTGCCCACGACAGCGTCAAAGCAGCCCAGGCACACATGCAAGACGCTGCAAATCGGCACCGGTTACCAGTACCTTTTACAGTTGGCGACAAGGTTAAGCTCAAGGCGACAAATCTACGGTTTGTACAACAGCCATGTTCTAAACTACGCGACCGCTACATTGGACCGTTTCTCATTACGGAGGAAGTTTCCCCGGTTGCATTTCGGCTTAAGCAGTTAAGCTACCCCCTGGAGTACGGATTCACGATGTTGTACACGCCAGTCTACTGGAGAGATGGAATTCAGAACCAGAACAGGCCAACAGTGCGCAGCCAATTCCGATTGTGCACGATGCGAAGCGATTTGAAGTCGACAAAATACTCGACGTGGCTTTTAACTCCAATGGCACGGGACTTTTGTTTAAGGTCCGCTGGGGCTAAGGCTAGGGATCGATGATATCATCCGGACTATATCGACGTATTTCGTGCTGTTTTCGGAGACCCCGAATGTGAAATATACCCGAAATCACAGCGAAATGCGCTTGTAACATATCGACGATACCATCGATCCCTAGCCTTACGCTGGGCAGCACCGTTCAACGTACCTAGCGAGGACACTTGGGAACCCATGCGAGGAGTCAACCACTTAAACATCTTTTCCGAATTCCTTCGAACGGATGTTTATCGAGAATTTTCTGACACCCCTGACTTTGTCAGATTTCGCAATCGCTGGCCTGCAAGAACCCCCAAGAAACCAAGACCCTGAGTACTGCACAGCGAGGACGCTGGTGCTTAAGGAGGGGAGAGTGTCATATCATAGCCATTTAGCTAAGTGCTAGTATCTGACATTATTTATTTCCTGTAAATGGTACCTGTACCTTAGCGATATATTCAGTGACTCTTTTATTGTCATCACGGCAGTACAACTGTATCGCCGTATTTTCCCTCGACAGTACAGAGTTACTAGCAGTATCTCTTCTGGATAGTTCTTTTCTAGATAGTTCTAAGAGCTTGTGCGATAAGGTTAGATAAACGGTACAGGTACAGGTAACCTCAGTAAACCTGTATCACTAGTAATAGTTTGGTTTAGCTAGCAGACAGCACAAGCTACAGGTTCTAAGGCTGTTTCTAGAACACCTGAGGTGTGGATATTTAAGACGGGGACTTACTGGTAGAGGAGAGAGACCGGTACAGAATAGAATCACGCCACACCCAGATTGTAAGAAACCCTGTTCCTAAGACAATCTTACTAATTCTCTCTACGCTGTATAATTAGATCCAGAGATTAGGTTCTACTATTAGTCTAAGGTTGCCAACTTAGCCTAACCAAAGTAGCACCTCACATTCACGGCCTTAACCCTATCGTAAGTCCCCGAGGGCGCAGATAAAGGGAACGCCCAGAGACAGCAGCCATTTACTCGGTATCGTTGTAAAAAAAATCATTCCATTTCATTTCATGTCATAAAACGCTCACTCTCTGTGTCATTGCGACCTCTCCGCCCTTATTATCAAACCGTACGAGTTCCATATCTCAATGTATCACATTTTGCCAAAATGTCACTTTATTTACTGCGGCTGCGATACCTTATTCCTCGGTAAGTAAAGCTTTTTTTGGTGGTCTCACAAACAGACTCGACAGGTGGAGCAAATGAAATGTTTTTTATTTACAAGATTGATGGTCGTCCAGAGCTGCTTCTGGCATTTCCGCCCATTTCTTATCAGCAGCCAACAGTTTTTGTACGTAATTTGCGTCTGAAGTAGCTGAGCTGGGCATCGTAGTTTTTGTCTCATACCTAAGTCAAATGGACGAGAAGGGATTTGCTCTGCGTACGTCCAGTTGACTCACATATAAAAGTTCTCATTCCATCAACGCTTCCGACCCTTATTGATGTTGCCGCGGACGGGAAGCAGCTGTGCGTTTCATTCGCCACTTCAAACGCGACTGAAAAATAAAAATCAAATAAACCGCAGGTCTTGTCCACCAGCAGGATCACGTCACCAAATATCAAAACAATGTCGCCCGATGTCGATGTGGTGCTCGCTGGACAACACTGCCTTTACGATGTGCCACCGGACAACGTTCCCAAAACTTGGGCACGCAAGTGTTTCGGTCAGACAGCAAAGACCGCATCAGTCCAGCACTAACGAATGGTTGACACAGCGCAGACCGCTACTTTCCCGGTCATCCAGCGGCGTGGTCGACAGACAATGATGGTCCGTTCGTTCCGGCATGTCACTGCTCGCCTGTATCGCGATGTCGACGAGGATGCGTGGCTGCCGGCGAGCGAGTGTCTGTGGCCAACACCCCAGTCGCCGTCTGCCCGCGATGCGGCTGAGGTGACGCCACCGTTTTCGGTCGAGTAGCCCGCCACACTGCAGTGGCGCCATGTGCAAAATAATTTGGGGGCTGCTGCTGTGTACGACCTGTGTTGTTACTGTTGCTTCCGTCCGCTCCGATTCGACCACCAGTAGGCTGCTGTCCTTCAGTCGCAACTGATATCAAACGACGGCGGGCGGGTGCGTCGTCAGCAGAGACAGGAGGGACAGCGGAGGCGGTCGCCGCACTTTCGCCCTTTCGATCGACAATTTTGGGAATGGACGAGTAAATGCGTTGCACGCGGTCGATGAGTCTCACAGCGGAAGACTGCTGAGCCCCCGGCTCTTCTTTCGTCGATGCCGAAGATACAGGAAGCCCTTCCGGAGGATGTGCCACCTTCTCGGATGAGGCTTTCTTGTCGATGGAGGGGGATATGCCTTGTACGGGTCGTCGCGGCACGTTCAGTTTTGGCGGCGTTGGCATCGCAGACGACTCCTTTGCTTTATTTGTCGGAGCGGGCGGTATCATCCAGAAGGAGCTGCCTAACTCTTCCTGCGACGCCTCAAAGCCACCGTCGTTCGCGGCGCTGCTTCCCGCTGCCACAGGCGCCTTGCAGGACGAGGCGGAAGACTCGCGTTCATGTCGCGCCAAGTGCTGCTTCAGAAGGAGATCTGCCTTTATGCGCATCAGCTCCGAGTGCTGCGCGTGAATGACAGACTGCGTATTAGCCGCAGAGGACGACGGGGCCAGCCTCGCTGGCTCCGGCGAGCCCGGGGACTTACTAGCCATAGATGCCGGAGGAGCAGACGTCTGGTGCCCACCCTTCATCAAGCCACCTCGAGCAGCGACGCGAGTCGGCACAACGCCGGCATTATTGTCATTCAGCGGAGAGGAGCCACCACCGAGCGCTCTCAGCTTCGCCCACACCGTCGCCATACTCGGCCCCGCAGCGTCGTCGT
>JAPMLY010003555.1:0-13220 GCA_026401115.1 Tetraselmis chui | reverse complement strand
GTGAAGGAGTGCGGTGTGCCTGTGCGGATCATAACGATGGGAAGGATGTCGACCACTGTGCTTGGCCACTGGCTGCGGATGGCGTTTGCAAGGGGAGTGTATTTGGCCCGTATTAGGTGAGCCGTTTGGGAGAGGTTATTGTCCGTGCGGTACTTCCATTCCCCTATCTGAATCTTTTTGATTGATGAGTATCGGCGGCGACCGTTTGTGTGACCGACGAATCGAGGTTCGAGGAGGCGGATAAAGTCGGGTTTGTGTGCGGGGGGTCGTAGCGCGGGGGGGAGAATCTCGGGGGGGGAGGGGGGGGGGGGATGGCGGGGCACGAGGTTAGGGAATCGGGTGAGAGACCTTCGTCAGCAGCAACAAGGCGGGTGGGCATGTGAGTGGGGTGGGGGGGTGTGTGTCAAGAGGGATGTGGGTGACTGTGGGGGATGCAAATGATTTGATGGGCTTGTTACCAAAGTCCGCCGTGATGGTTTCCCATCGACCTCCGTTGTGGCATTCCAAGAGGGAGAGTAGGAGTTGCAGCGCACTCTTGTGTCGGTCTTGTCTTAGGCCAGACATGGTAGGGCAGTTACCGGCCATGTGGCCATTGCTAGTAATTTGGCCACACATGGGGCAGCGCAGGGTGGGGTTGTGTCTGAGTAGGCGGGTGTTGTGGACTCCCCACATGAATTCTTGCTTGTGGGTGAATTGGATGTTGGAGAGTGTTGTGTGTTTTTTGTGTAAAGAGAAGTCGGCACCGTCCTCCGCGGCGCGGGCGAGGAGGGCATCGTGTTTGGATGGTTGTGAGAGGGGCGTGTGCGTGTGTTTGGTGCTGTAGGTGTGAGCGTCAGCTTTGAGGTTGGTGTATCTGTAGGGTATGGGTTCCCTTAGGGTTTGTGGAACGAGGGTGTATGGCCAATGGCCTATCGGCACTTCTGAACCTGTGGTGTATGTAGTGTCGGGTGGGTGACCATCCGCGACTCGGTTAGCTAGAGTGTCTGTGAAGTCGTTTCCGAGTGAGTGGTTGTGTGCTTTAAATTTGCCGAGGTATGTACGGATGCCAACGTTGCAGCGGGTGTTGAGGGTGTGTGTGATGGAGATGAGTGTGTCGCGGTGGATGTTGTGGCGGTGAGCGGAAGGGCAGTTTAAGTATCCTTGTATGAGGCGGAGGGAGCATGCACCGCTTGTAAGGAGGAGGGTGCGGCCTAGTTGGAGGCCTATGTCTATGTCAGCTAATTCAGCGCGATTGATGGTGTGCGAGGGAGGGGTAGAGGTCACCAGGATTTTGATGCGGGTGTCCGAGGCGGGGTGGGTGGCGGCTGCTCCTAGGGGGGAGGAGCCTCCTTTTTTGAGCAGCCTGTGTATACAAAATCATGCATGTTCCAAGCAAGAGTGCCTCTGGTGGGGGGGAGGTATGTTACTTGCATGCGGACATGGAGTGGGTAGGTAAGGGGGTGAGTGGGGTTTGGGGGGAGGTGGTATATTCTTGTTGAGTGAGGTGAGTAGGTGTCGAAGAGGTGAGGAGGTGGGATGGTGATGGTGGAATTGGGGAGGTGAGTGTCGTAGATAGACTCGAGAGTGTTGTGGAGTGCGGTCATGGCTGTATGTGAGGGTAGGGTGGAGAGGGCTAGGGGGTTAGCGACGAGGTAGATGTGACAGGACGGATGTACAAACGTGGGTACGTCGCTACTGCAATATTCATAAGGGTGCTGATGCTACAGTACGACCAGTACCTCCCGGTACGTACAGATACGCATAATTAATCTAACCATCCAGATGACGCGCCTAAGCGAGTTCTTCGATGCAAAAGGAGCCGCGTCGTGAAACCCAATGCTAGGCAGGCCGAGTCTCATGACAGATGACGACGGTTAGACAGCCCTAACGCATGACACGTAAGCGTAGCTTGCAGGCGTAAGCAATTTGGGCAGAAACCTATTTAAGCCCAGTGTAGTAGAGGGAGGTGACAAAACCATTTAACAATTCCATTGTTCACTTACAACATATACTGCTTAAGTACAACAGTGTAACATCTTTCATCATCGTCGCTCGACAACATCATTTTGCCATCTTGCAACGACAGAACTAGATTGATTAGAAATGATTTGTGCTAGCGTTTAGCTTGAGGAGGCTAACCGCCACACTCGTTTCGGAGCTCTTTGGTCGATGCACGTTACGTTGCTCATTGATTCGCTCGACGTTGCCTGATTGATTCGAGATGGCTTCTGTTGGACCTCGACATTACGTGGTGGTGGTAATTCATGTTGGAGGAACTAAACTGTCGGACGTGAAGCCGGTATTACAACGTGAGCCTCGTACCGGTAAAACTTGGTTCCCGGCTAGCTCTGTCTTACCTAACGAAGAGCATGTTGCCATGTTGCCGCTGCCGTTCGTGAGTTACACGAGGAAACCGGCCTTACCTTGACACCGGATGATTTAACGCTGTTGAGTGACGCTCATGTCCGAGTTGCGTTACCTAAAGGACGACATCTTGTTTACGTGTACTCGGCTTGTGTCCCTATTCTGTTTGCTACGAGCCACTTACGTACACCTGCTCAAGTTGAGCAGGCTGTTACAAAGTTACAACACAGTCGACAATTAATCCGGATAGTACTTACGTTGTCCCGGAATCAATTAACATTGATGTGTGAGCCTAACGCCCGCTAAGACGGGGTTACTTCGTGCTGAGAAGCACAAGAGCGAGTTACTTCACTTCGGTTACGTGACTCAATGGGGGACTTTTTGTCGAGCAGTCTACTCACACAGCCCGGTCTTTCAAGACGACACATCTATTCCGAGACAGTTCTTCATGTTCTCCCGGTTTACGACGGTCGACTCTGGTCATGTCCGGCTATTGATTCGTGGACACATCAATCAGCTGAGTGGTGAAACACCGACAGATTTACGTGTGGGAATGCCGATGCCTACCCGGAACTTGGCTGGACTATCTGTTACCCTCACGGAGACACAGCGTAAAGCTGCGATTAACTCACCATTACAGAATGGCCGAGAAGCTAATGAACTGGAGGATTGGCTTGAAGCTCAGCCTCATCGTTTTCTAATGCTTGGCATTACGGCTGACTCGTACGACTATGTTATCTGGGTTACTTCACAGTTCTCACGACATCTGAATGGGTGGTGGCTGAACCGTAAAACCCAAGCTGCTATTCCATCTACATATGACGAGCTTGTCTCGGAGTTACGCAAGACAACGTTTCTTCCGAACATTCAAGACGACGCAATTAATGCTTTGCTCAACCTTACGCAGAGCAACACGATGAGTTACGCCTTCTACACCAAGCAGTACAACGACTTCTTACGTCGGTCTCGTCAGAACCTGACAGCCGATATGCAGTGTGTATGCTTCATGTACGCTTCATTTACGCGAGCTTTACGTTGAAGAATGAGGCGAAGTTACACCGTGCTCAGAAGGGGTACCAGATTACTCTGGTGGAGCTGCAAAATTTCCATAATGACGTCGTTACGGATTCGCCGGAACTCGGCAACATTCGGTCTTCCGCTGGCCCATCTGCTCAACCAACACGCAAGCGCAACTTTGATGACCCTCTCGTCGACGCCTCTAAGATCTGGAAGCGTAATGGAGGTGGCCGTGGTCGTGGCCGTGGACGTGGACGTGGAGGCAACAATGGTGGCCGTGGTCAAACATCTGGCCGCGTTGACTTCAACACTCTCGCTAACGCGATGACATTTGAGGAACGCAAGCGACACATGGAGGAGGGACTCGGTTTCAATTGCCACAAGAAGGGACACCGACTGTTCCAATGCCCGGAGTGGAAGGGCAAGGCACCTATGGAAACTAGTTGACTCAGTCTTTGACCCTTTGCATGCACGATTCAACTTCACTTTGGAGGGATGTGCTGATGATGAAGGTCTAAACTCGCACGGTGACTTACCTCATTTTTCGCCGAGTGACTCGATTCTTGAGAGGGACTTGTCAAGAGAACGGGTGTTTATCAACCCACCCTGGGAGTTAGATGAGCAGATTGCACAGCATTTTGAGGATTGTCGTCGAACATCTCCGACATCTACGATGGCTGTTTTTGTACTACCGAAATGGGCGAAATTTACTCAAGTGACTAAGAACAGGAAACTCTACCAAGAATTCCCAGCATGGACACAGCTTTTTACTCGTCAGTCACTGGAGAACCCAGCGCAGCATGAGGTGATTGCTCCAGCTCCTTGGAGTGTACAGTTGTGGTTAGTCGACGCAGATTGTGCGCTTTACGACTCGACAACACCTACAATATTTGATCCACCCGACTCGGTACCTGTACCTCCTGACGACACGGAACCGTCCATCGCTACGCTGCGACAATTATCTTCGCCAGCTACGGCCCTACTAATTGACCTCGCGGAAGCTCGCCCGTTAATTCGAACTGAGCTGACTGTGAAAACTCCTGATGACGGACCCCAAATTTCTGGATTAGTGGACTGCGCTGCGACGCTTGATTTCGTGTCAGAGGACTTCGTACGACGCTTTGCTTTACAGACTCGGAAGTCTGCGACTAAGACCCCAGTTCGACTCGCCAACGGACAACGAGTGACTTCTTCGACAGTCTGCGATGTTACTTTTGAGTTGGCTCGACACGAATTCCACCGGACTTTTTACGTCTTACGTGATTTACGTGCAGCTCATTCAATCTTGGGTTTACCATGGCTTGATGACGAACATGCCTCTTTACAATTTGGTACAACATGGGTTTTAGCAGTGATGGATGGTACAGCTATAGAGACCACGCTCGAGGAACGACGCACTGAGTGTTTGCTATTGTCGTCTACTAAAGTTCAGAAACTCATGCGCAAGACGCGCCGCAGCAGGGGACGTCATGCTGAGTTTTACGTCATTGAACTTACGTCAGCCGCTAAACAACCAACAAACTTTCACACTGGAGAGGAACTAACCGCAAAACAACGGGACAACTTCCGGTCGTTACTCTTCGATGACTTCCCGGAGTTACTGCAACTTGACGACTCTCCACTTGTAAGCCGACAGTGGGATCATCCCATTGAAACAACTGGCCCGATGCGACGCCAACGCCTGAACAGATTGTCACCTACAGAGCGCACTGAGCTAAATCGAGAGCTCAAAGACGCAGTGGAGGCTGGTCTGGTCCGTCCCAGCTACAGTGAGTTCGGCTCGCCAATTCTTTTTGTGCGGAAAGCTGATGGCTCGCTACGTCTATGCATTGACTACCGTGGCCTTAACGAGGTTACGCGTAAAGATGCTTACCCACTTCCGCGTGTGGATGACACTATGGACGAACTTAAGGACGCGAACTTTTACACACACCTCGACCTCGCCTCTGGCTTCTGGCAAGTTCGAGTACGTGACCATGACATTCACAAGACGGCTTTTCAGACCCCTCACGGCTTAATGGAATGGGTCGTCATGCCGTATAGCCTGTGCAATGCACCGGCTACATTTCAAAGGATTATGAATGACATACTTCGCGACTTTTTACATAAGTTCGTGACAGTCGACCTTGATGACGTCTGTATCTACAGTCGAACTCTGGAGGAGCACTTGGAGCACATGCGTCTCGTGCTACAGCGATTTAAGGAGGAGGGCTTGAAATTACGCCTTAAGAAATGCTTCTTCGGACTGCAAGAGATGGATTACCTGGGCTATACTGTGTCAGCCGGTAAAATTTCGGTTTCCACAAAGAAAGTCGAGGCCGTTGCAGACTGGCCCGTGCCCAAGACGGGGAAGGAGGTTCGCAGTTTCGTACAGTTCTGCAACTTCTACGCCAGATTTATACATCATTTTAGCGACCTTACGGCTCCACTGACGGACTTACTGCGGAAGTCCCAGCCACAGAAGGTTACGCTGACGCCTGCATGTTTGGAAGCCTTTGAGACTCTCAAGTTACGGCTCATTTCCGCGCCATGCCTGATCCTTCCGGAGGTCGGCTCGGACGCGATGTTCACCGTGGCTACATATGCTTCAGCAGTGGGGATTGCAACAGTCATGTTGCAAGACCAAGGAGTAGGTCTTCAACCAGTCTCTTATTGGGCGCGTAATCTGAATCGAGCTGAGCGTGGTAACACTTACTCTGCGTACGACTTACAAGCTTTGGCCGTATGCGAAGCTGTCAAGCATTATTTGGAGGTGCTATCTTGAAGGATGCTCTAAGTTCCTTGTCGTAACAAACCACGACACACTGCGACATATGCCCAGGCAACCGAACAACATGCTGAACAAGCGGCAAGCAAGATACCTGCGGGATTTGCAACCGTTTGTGGGCTCGATGACATTTGCATATCGCAAGGGAGCTCTGAACGAAGCTGACCCGTTAAGCCGGCGTCCAGACTTCGTACCTCAGGCCACAGTTCCCTTATTTTGGGATCGCGAGGTTCCGTGAGATCGAGAATTACGACGGAAGTCCCAGCTGCTGTTTGAAGACGCGCAGTTAAATTTACTGATTGTTAACGCGTTGCAGTTGAGCCCTGAGTTCGCTGATCTCATTCGGGAGGGGTTCTCACAAGACTCGTTTTATGGGGACGAGGGTGAGTGGACGAAAGACAGCCGGATTGAAGCCAGAGACGGATACTTTTGGCGCCTCAATCGCCTCTGTATACCACAGAACTCTGAGCTCCAACTGAGATTGATCACAGAGCTGCACGAAAGTTCGTCAGCTGGTCACAGAGGAGTTGCTAGCACTCTTGCTAAAGCACTCGACAGATTCTGGTGGAAAGGAATTCGCCAAGATGTGAAAGATTTTTGTGAACGCTGCGTCGTATGTCGACGAGCAAAGATTCGACAGCAGATGGCTGCGACTCTTTACCCATTAGTTGTTCCACCCAGACCGTGGCATACAATTGGTCTTGACTACTTGACACACTTACCTGAGAGCAATGGCTTTAACATTGTGCTGATTGTAGTAGACCATCTAACTCGAATGGCCCATTTTTTGCCATGTACAGAGTCGATTACTACCGAAGAAACTGCAACTTTGTTTTTACATGGAGTCTACCGTTTATATGGACTGCCCCGTGTGCTGATTAGCGACCGCGACCCGAAATTCGTCAGTGCCTTCTGGCAGAAATTGAAATTGAAATATTGAAATTGTTTACAACATGTACCGTATGCGCGGATTTTTCACCAATAAGCCGTATGCGCCGGCTACTGTCTCTGGGCCCTCCCAACTATGCCATACATGGAACTTATAAGTCAGGGCTAGACCGTGAACCACCTATGTCCAACCTCTCCAAGGGTGTTCAGGGGTTTTACTCCCCCCCCGGGGAGGGTCTGATGCGAGGTGATGGTGGTGTGCATTCATGGGCGTGCGAAGGGGCAATTTGCGGAGGCGCGACGGGAGGTCGTACGGGACTTGATGCGGTATATGAGTAGGAGGTGATGCAGGCATTGGACATTATGCGTATGGAGTTGTGCAAGGATGCGAGACGTGTCGAGGCGTGCTTTGGAGACGAGTTTGTCATGAGGGTCGGTGCGGGCGGTGAGTAGGGAGGTGAGACTCGCGATGGTGGAGGAGTGCGGTGTACCGGTGCGGCTCATGACGATGGGAAGGATGTCAACCACTGTGCTTGGCTAGTGGCTGCGGATTGCGTTTGCAAGGGCGGGTGTGTATTTGGCATGTATGAGGTTAGCTGTGTGGGAGAGGTTATTGTCTGTGCAATACTTCCATTCCCCGATCTGAATCTTTTTGATGGATGCGTATCGTCGGCGACCGTTTGAGTGACCCACGAATCGAGGTTCGAGGATGCGGATGGAGTCGGGTTTGTGTGCGGGGGGTCGTAGCGCGGGGGGGAGAATCTCAGGTGGGAGGACGGCGGGACACGGGGTTAGGGAGTCGGGCGAGAGACCTTCGTCAGCAGCAACAAGGCGGGTGGGCATGTGGGTGGGGTGAGGTGGGTGGCAGTCAAGTGGAGTGTGGGCATGAGTGGGGGAAGCAAATGATTTTATGGGTTTGTTACCGAAGTCTGCAGTGATGGTTTCCTAGCGTCCTCCGTTGTGGCGCTCCACTAGGGAGAGTAGGACTTGTAGCGCGCTTTTGTGTCGGTCGTGTCCTAGGCCAGACATGGTGGGGCTGTTACCGGCCATGTGGCCGTTGCTAGTGAATTGGCCACATAGGGGGCAGCGCAGGGTGGGGTTATGAGTAAGAAGGCGGGTGTTGTGGACCCCCCACATGAATTCTTGCTTGTGTGTGAATTGGATATTCGTGAGGGTTGAGTGTTTTTTGTGGAAAGATAAATCGGCGCCGTCCTCCGCGGCGCGGGCGAGGAGGGCACCGTGTTTGGTTGTTTGCGAGAGGGGCGTGTGTGTGTGTTTGGTGCTGTAGGTGTGTGCGTCGGCTTTGAGGTTGGTGTTTCTGTAGGGTAATGGGTCTCTTGGGGTTTGTGGAATGAGGTTGTATGGCCATGTCCAGTGGCCTATCGTAGCCTCTGAACCTGTGGTGTATGTAGTGTCGGGCGGGTGACCATCCGCGACTTGGCTGGCGAGGGTGTTTGCGAGGTCGTTACCTAGGGAGTGGTTGTGTGCTTTGATTTTGCCGAGGTGTGTACGGATGCCTGCGTCGCAGCGGGTTTTAAGGGTGTGTGTGATGGATAGGAGGGTGTCGCGGTGGATGTTGTGTCTATAAATTGAAGGGCAGTTTAAGTATCCTTGTACGAGGCGGAGGGAGCACGCACAGTATGTGAGGAGGTGGGTACGGTCAAGTTGGAGGTCTATATCTATGCCAGCTAATTCAGCGCGGTTTATTGTGTGCGAGGGAGGGGTAAAGGTCACCAGGATTTTGATTTTGGTGTCCGAGGCGGGGTGGGTAGCTGCTGCTCCGAGGGGGGACTAGCCTCCTTTTACCGAGCCGTCTGTGTAGACAATGTCCTGCCATTTCCAAGCAAGAGTGCCTCTGGTGGGGTGGTATGTTAGTTGCATGCGTTCCGGTAGGGGTTATGTGATGGGATGAGTCGGGTCTAGGGGGAGGTGGTATATGCCTGCTGAGTGAGGTGAGTAGGTGTCGAGGAGGTGTGGAGGAGGGGCGGTGATGTCGAGGTTGGGGAGGTGAGTGTCGTAGATAGATTCGAGAGTGTTATGGAGTGCGGTCATGGCTGTGGGTGACGGTAGGGTGGAGAGTGCGAGGGGGTTGGCGACGAGGTATATGTCGACCATCCAGCGTGTGCCGAATGGGGTAGGGGTGGGGTTGCTTGTGTGTTGGTCATGGGGAAGGAAGGTGTTTGCATCGTTGGGGAGGGTGTAAAGGTGGTGGGTGTATGGGGAGTTGATGTACTTGGAGTGGCGGTAGGGTGTGTGTTCCCATCGGGGGAGAATGAGGATGGTTGCGCTGGGTGTGTGAGGGGCTGTAAGGTGTGCGCTGGTGATTGCGTGTTCCATGGCGCGTCGCATGCATTCGTGGTCGTATTCGGGGTTGGCGATGTTGGTGCCTTGCCATGTGTGTGGGGCATTGCTGCCACTAGATGAGAAAATTAAGTCTTCGGGGTAGAGGGAGTGGTAGGTGTGGGAGTGAAGGGATTTATTGAGGGGGTCGGAATATAGTTCTGTCTGGATGCGGAATGTGTGACGGAGAGCTGTGAGTAGGTCTTCTCTGGTGGCCCATCTGTTGCGGGTGGTGGTGGCGGGTGTGGGTGAGTGGATTTCTGAGCGGGAACCTAGGCGAGTGAGGAGGTGGTAGACCTCCTCTTCGGACGTATGCTGCGAGAGGTCGGGGCGAAAGAGTTGGTAGAGATAGCGGACGCGGGGGCCGTTGAGGGTGGTGCCCGCGCGGCCGTTGGGAGTGCATAGTATGGATGTGTCGTGGAGTGATGGGTGTGCGTGGATGGCGAATTTACCGGTAGGGAGCATGTCGAGGTCGGGGTTGATGGGGTCGTGGTTGAATGTGATTAGGGGGTGTGACCATGGAGGGGGTCATGGTTCTGGCAGAATTGGTGTGATGGAGGGGACAAAGCCGGAGTTGAATGCGGTGAGGGCGGTGGGGCCGGAGGGGGTCTCACTGATGGTGTCGTGGAGTTGTAGACATGGGGCCCACTGGACTTCGTGGAGGCGGGTGAGGTCGCGTTGTTGGCCGCGAGCACACCAGTCGCACTGCCATGTAGCGGGACATTGGGCGGGGCGGCATTGGGAATGTATGGCAAAGTGCGGGCATGTGCAGCAGGTGGAAGTGGGCTCTGTGTGCAGTGGGTCATGACAGATGGAGCAGGCGGTCGGGGAGGGGGTGGGGAGGCATACCGATGTGGGGGTGGAGGAGATGAGGCGGAAGCCGTCGTCGAGTTGTAACTGAATGTCCCATTCCGTGAGGTGTTCCGGGGCCCATTCAACCATGTACTGCGTTTGGCCGTATTCTGTGTCTTTGTGTTTGGAGATGATACGCGTTACGTCGCAGGGGGGGTAGTGGTGGTCTGAGGGGGTGAGGTATGCTGTGTCTAAGTGTGTGGTCGGTGCGGTGGGGGTGGGGTAAGTGGTGCAGGAGGTGTAGATGTCGGATGAGAGGGTGGGGGGTGAGCGAGGGAGGTGAGGGGAGAGGAGGGGAATCCATGAGGGGTGGATAGTTGTGGGGGGGGATGCTTGTTTGGGGGTGAGGCTAGTGAGGGGGAGGCGGTTGTGGATAGTATTGGAAGGTTTGGTAAGGATTGCGGCGAGTAGGCGGATGGGAACTGAGGATGGGGTGGTGGACCCCGTGAGTGTGGTGATGGATTTGCGGGATTTGAGGATGAAGGAGGATGAGGTGGCTCTGAGGAGGACTTGTGGCCACGTTGTGATGTTATTTTTCCAGAGGGGGTTGAGGCGGGGGAGGAGGGAGGCGTGTGTTTTGCGGGGATTGAATTCGGAGTAGGCTTGTTTATATGTGTGAGGGTCGGTAATGTGTGTGGCTTTGTCCCGGAGTGAGGCGAGGAGGGCGTTATCTTGAGTGGTGAAGTGGGCGCGGATTGTGGAGGCGATAGGGTTGGTGAGGGAGAGTGAAGGGATGTTGTGGAGTAGGGTGCCCGCATCGCGTTGAGCTCTGACTAAGCACTTGAGTGTGGGTGGGGTGTAACATGTTGACATGATGGATTCCGAGGGCCAGTGGGAGTACGTGGTGGATAAGGTGCGGATGTGTGCGCGGGCCATGTGGCCTCGATATCCTGAGTTGTTCATGATTTTAAGTAGGTGGCAAACTGTGAGTTGTGCGGCATGGGCTTTGAGGGAGGGGAGGCCGTATCCTAGGTCGGAGGGAAGGCGGTGGAGGGTGGTGCGGGGAAGGTTACGTACCGAGGAGACGGGGGAGCGGAGTGCGCGGCAGATTTGTCCTTCGAGAGTCTCGAGTTGGGAGTCGGTGAAGAGGCCGAGCTGGAGGGTGAAATGTTTTCCGATGAAGAGTCCACGGATGACCCTGATTCTGCGGGATTGAGTTAGTGGGGAGGTGGAAAGGGTGGTGATGAGGGATGCAGTGGTACGTTTTAGTTCGTGCCAATGTTTGGTGAAGGTGAGGGAGGTGTTCAGTTCTACCCCTAGGACGCGGTATGTGTCCGTGGGGCCAATGGAGGGAATGGGGGCCGGGGTGGAGTTGAGGGTGATGAACTGAGTTTGCAGGCGGGATGCGAGGAGGATAGTGTTGGCGAGGGTGAGGGCGTTGCCTGTGCGCCAGAGGGCGCCGGTGATGCAGCATTTGCGGATGTTGACGGTCATGCCCGTGTAGGCGCTGAAGAGGGAGAATTTCCTGAGCTGAATGGTCATGTTGGGAGTCGAGCCCGTGGCGAGGCTGAGGTCGTCAGCAAAGCCGTGTCCTGGGTATGTGGCCGTGGGATCTGTAGAGTCGACGTTAGTGGCGGGGGGGCCTGGGCGGTAGCCCCGGCTTCCCACCGTGAGCCAGCGAAAGAAGGGTTCAAGGAAGAGGGTGAAAAGGAAGGGGGAGAGGGTGTCTCCCTGGAGGGTTCCGCAGTTAATGTCGATAGAAGGGGTGGGGCCATGTGGTGTAATATAATCTGTGGTTGAGACCCTGTAGAGGTGTTCGCAGGTGTCGACAAAGGTGGGGGGCATACCGAGGTGACGCATGTGTTTGAACATGATGCGGTGGTCCGCGGCGTTGAACGCGCCTTTGAGATCCGCGTACATGACGTAGATGTCTTTGTTGTGGAGTTTCGCGTCCTCCATCGTCATAATGAGGGAGGAGAGGGCGTCGTGGATGCTGCGGTGTTGTCGGAATCCGTCCTGTTGGTCGCTGAGAATGCCGTGGGTTTCGGCGTAGTTTGAGCCTGCATCTTTGATTAGTGCTGTTCAAAGTTTAAGGAGGTTATTCATGAGGGTGATAGGGCGGTAGTTATCGAGGAGGGAGGGGTCGCCCTTTTTATGTAGCAGGCATGTTGTGCTGTGGCACCAATCAGGAGGGGTGTAGGACTTGTGGGCGAGGAGGGAGAGGAGAGAGAAGAGGGCGGAGCGGGTCGCCGGTGGTAGGAATTTGATGATTACATTGGGGATACCGTCGGGGACGGGGGCTTTGCCGGTGCCTAGGGAGGTGCGTGTTTTATCGAGCGTGTCGCGGGTAATCATGTCGGCAAGGGTGAGAGAGGGGTCACCGCGGGGTTCGATGGTGAAGTTGTCGGGGTTGTCGGGGAGTTCCCACGGGGGGGTGGGCAGTTCGCGTGGGGTGGCGCGGCCGGGTTCGTTGGCGAAGTGAGAGTGGACCGCGTCAATGACGGCGGAGGGAGAGGATGCGGTAGTTTTATCGGGTTTGGTAATGCGGTGGAGGGTGGAGGCGGCGCCGGCGGGGGGTAGGAGGCCGCTTTTAATTTTCAATCGGCGGTGGGAGAGTTTGGGGCAGGTGCCGTAGGCCGTATTGGCTCGAGTTTTTATTTTCTTTAGCTTATCTGTGGTGGTGGCTTGAAGGAGCTGGCGTATGCGTGCTTGGCATTGTTGTTTGATGGCCTCAGGGGAGAGATATTCAGTTGAGTTTAAGAGGGCTTGGGCGAAGGGGAGGGGGCCGTTGTTCTTGCTGCATTTGCGGAGTTTGAGTATGTGAGTACGTGTTTTCTTCACATAACCAAGCCAAGTAGGGTCAAGGGACGCTTGGGGTGGGCGGGTTTTTTTTTTGGCGGGGAAAAGAGGCCAAACTGTGGCTGCGTGGTCCATGTGTTGGGAGAGGAGTGTAGTGAATTGTGAGGTAAGGGTGTCGAGGGTGTCGGGGGAGGCCGAGGTGTGTGAGGTGTTGAGAATTTCTGCGTGGAGGGCGGCCGTTTGGTTGATGAGGTCGGGAGTGCTGGATTGGTAC